>LXKZ01000423.1:0-16791 GCA_001856765.1 Endoconidiophora polonica
GAGGGGGGGAGGGGGCACACGACAATGGAATCAAAGTACAGGCTAGCTGGGCTTGCTTGTGTATCCAGGAAAACAGAAATGAACAAACGAAAGAAAACGAAAAGCAAAATTATCTAGGAAATGGGGTCCGCTAGCATCGATATACCTACCGACTGCATCTCCTGTAGGTCTAACGTTCTCTCTCTATCTCTTTTTCCCCTAGGCCTTTCTTAGGGCATTACTAATTACTTTCTTGATTTGTTTCCGGTTTGTTGTACCTAAAGAAGAAAAAAACCGCAAGAGAGATGCTGACCAAAAGAAAGTTTCTGCGGCTTGCTTCTGCTAGCTCAGCCTATCACAATCTTGAAGTCCGGAGGAGTCCAGGGGGGGGAGGGGGGGGTGTAATCAAGAGTAATAACTAAGACGGGAAGAAGAAAGTAAGGCCTAATAATCACAAAACAATGGCCTTTTTTTATGTACTAGTAGGCGATCGGAACTTGTTACAATACTTTAGAGGAGATGTCGGAAAAAGAGGCCAAGAATGAGCCGCCTAGATTATCTGTGGTTTCTCTTTCTTGTCGCCTTTTCTGTTTCTATAGTTTATATAACCTCTTCTCTGGCCTTCTCCTACTCTTTTTCTGCTTGTTCAAGTCCTTGTTAAACCCTAAAAGAGCCTGCTGTTCCGCTAGCTTTAGTAAGCCGCCTCATTGCAGATGCAGCTGCAGAGATGCAACTCCGGCTCCTTTTTTATCGTTTATTTTCTCATCCATCATGATAAAAAGAAGTAAGTAACAACGCCATCTCTAATCTCTGCTTTAGTAGGCGGTTTGAAAACCTCAATTTATCACTACTCGCTACGATTTATTATGTTATTTTCGTCTTTGATATATTCATAAACACCTTATGGCCAAGCTTGTGCGACGTTGAGTCCCAATATTCAGAGGAGTTTGAGCCCATGCTAAAAGTTGGAATTGATTGACCATCTGCCGTTAGTGTACTTCTTTGTCTAACGACTAACTATTTTACTTTTTTTTATTATCTTATTTTTTCTTACATTATTCTTATCGCCTGATTTCAGGCCCAGATATAAGCCTGCATATCATCCAACCAAAGCTCCTCCTCTTTTGCTGACTGGTTCCGACCTCCAAGATATCATTATGATGGGCCAATCACCAACATGAGTTGTGCGTATTTTTTTTGTGAAAAAGAAATAAAAAATACCCTGCTTTTCTTTGTTTGCGCTTTCGTCCTTGTTTCCTTCCTAGTCGCTTTTGGGGGAGGGTTAGCTTCGGATACTTTTTGTCTGTTAGGATCTTTTCTCAGCGAATCAATATCCGTAGCCGTTTTGTTCTTGTCCCACAGTTGCTTTGTTTGTTTTAATTTAATCTTCTTGTCTTGGTTGAATTGCTACATTAGTATATTCCGAACTATCTTTAATATCAGAGCCTTTGCTCTAATCAAAGAAAAAAAATATAAAAAAATAAAAACAAAATAAAATAAAAAAAGTGAAGTAAAGTCAATCATGACATGTAAATGACGGTGGCGGGATGAAGAGCAAATCGCCGTGATTGAACAACATACTACACAAAAGTGAGAAGCCTACCAGAAACACTAACATACGGCTTCGATACTTGACGCTTCAGCTGCTCCTACAAAGAAAGTAAAGAGCGGTACTATCCGTAGATGAGGATAATAAAAATATTCGTGGCTGGCTCGCTGTCACTCGTCGATTAAGTACATGATAGCAATTGCTAGTTCCTTGGCAGCTATTGCTATAGTTACAGACACTATGTTAGACGTGTCTATATCTTGCTGTGCCATTCTTCTTTTTCTTTTTTTTTCTTCTTTCTTTTTCTTCTTTCGATCTTGGTTCTGTTCTCAAGACATTCTTTATTCCTGATTCTCTTCCTTGGGGTTCATCGCGGAATAATATTCTTCCTGTCCTCTCTTCGGGGATCTTGCCATATCGTTTTCTCTCCCGCTAGACGACGTTTCACTGCTTCTCTCCGTCGGCAACAAAGAAAAGAGCCAAACCCCTGGCAATCAGACTGAAAATGTAGTACTAGTACTGAAGCCAGCTATCGCCGCATTTGTCTCAGTAGCCCGTATTATCTCCATATGGATGTCGTAGGACACATTTTCTCCACTTCTATATATCTGGCTCTATTTCTCTCGTCGTACTCAGTCAGAGGAGGCTGCCGTATCATGCTGTGCTGTCACTAGCCTACTTGTCTTGCTGCAAGAGCGAATCCCATCGCTCGCGCTTGTCCTTCCTTTGTGGCCAGTTTCTACAATAGTATGTCCAGTTTCTGTAGCGAGGGTTTTCCTACCCTGTAACAGAGACCTAGGCAGAATTCTACGTCTTACTGTTACCAAAGTCAAGCGGCTTCGTCATATGACAGATTTTCCCGCTTTTTTCTGCTTGCCCTGCCCAGTTGTCCAGCCCAGTCGAATGATAGATCCGCATGCTTACGGCTTATGGTCTTCCCAATTTTTTCTTTCTCTCGTATTATGTGATATGAGATACTTGCGTACTCTTCCGCATATCAGCTCATCGAACTACATAGTAAAATCTGGATGACTTAAAAGCCACATGTTTCACTACTGTGGACATTGAAAACAAATTGAAAGATAGTATATAACAGTATGCAAAGATAAAATTGAATGAGAAACGCAAGAAAACAAAACGGAGGGTTGTTTTCTTGTTCCTTCTCGGCCCCCTTGCTTTGCCTGATCTGCTATGTAGGCGACTTACATGTTTATGACTTGGCTTTAAATCCCAAACCGAGCTGGTCACTAAACAACACAGCCAATATCATATTCAAATGCTGCTAGCAAGAATGCAGATACCGCAAAAAAGAAAAGAAGGAAAAAAAATTATAGGATGAAGCTATTATAATCTACGAGTCGGTCGGACATTTTATGATTCATACGCAGCTGCAATTGATAGAAACACAGGGAATGGAAAACAAGGAACAGGTTGTATTGTATGCGGTCCTACAAGTCCTGTCGCCGTTGTGTTCTGCCGTACTTACAAAGCATAGTTTGTCGTGACTTGGTTTTAGTAACATAGGGTTATATACCCTAACCAGGAAAGCTATCGGCTATTTTCCGGCGTTTTGTCGCATCGTCAAATCCTAGCCAGTTTTAGCAATCTTCAGCCTTGGAACATTTTTATTATAGGAAGGCCAAAAGCAATGACAACCACAAAAAACACACATTTAATCGAGCGCTGATTCTTTACCGTCGTTGATTTGTTCACACTATATTAGAAAGCAATCTTCAAATATAAGTCCTCTGATTACCCTCTAATATAAAATACCGACAAAATGTCCAGCAAGGATAAGCCCAAGGCTGTAAGCGACAACAAATCCGAACAGTCCACGCCTTCATCGCCCTCAACTTCTTCCACTCCTGCCGTCATTGCTGCCAAACCCGATTCTTCAGCATCATCTTCCACAACATCCTCAGCAGCTGCGCGAGCTGAAGAGCGTCGGGCGCGCTTCAAAGCCCTCCAGGCGCGCACCGAGACATCCGCACGAGCCAACTTCGAAGAAGCCGTCAAGGAATCGCAGCGCGCCGGCCAAGACCCCACGCAATTGACAGCGCTGAACCGCAAGCACGCCATCGCATCGCAGAAGCTGCTAAAGGCTGACATTGAAGATGCGGGCGGCGACTTTGAGCGGAAGCGCGCGTGGGACTGGACGGTTGAGGAGAGCGAGCGCTGGGACAAGCGATTGAAGAAGAAGGGCAGCGCACGCGATAACAATGCCTTTGCCGATCATCGCTCCGAGAGCAATAAGATGTACAAACGGCAGATGCGCAACATGGAGGTCGATGTGGAGAAGTATCAGCGCGACAAGATGGCCGCGATCGAGCGTGCCGCTGCGGCGGGCGGCCTAGACATTGTTGAAACGGAGGACGGCGAGTTGATTGCGGTGGACAAGGATGGCTCGTTCTACTCGACGGCGGATAGCACGACGTTTGCGTCGAATAAGCCGGATAAGGCAGCCGTCGATAGACTCGTGGCAGATATGAAGCGGGCCGAAGAGGTACGCTTGAAGAAGAGACGTGAGCGCATGGCGCAGAATGGCGACGATGGAGACGTCACGTACATCAACGAAAAGAACAAGCAGTTCAACCAGAAGCTCGCGCGTTTCTACAATAAGTACACGGCCGAAATCCGCGACAGCTTCGAGCGCGGAACCATGATCTAGTCCTGTTAAACCATATTCTTCGTGTCTTATATAGGCTGTCATGATATGATTTTGGCGTGTGTTAATATATTAGCATTTAATCGTAAAATTCTTCTTCTTCTGTCTCTTCCCTGACTCTTCTTGCTATATATTGGCATCATCGATCATGATCCCATGCCTCATAGCATCGAGTTGCGCCAGTTCTTGGTCGACAGCTCTTCGATCTGATCCACCTCTAACGCACCCTTGACATCATCTGCGCTCAAAGCTTCTACCGTCGCCTGCGCTACTGTATCGACCAACAATGGCTTAACCACTCCACTGCCTCCTCTTCCCAACAACCTGCCCAAGAATCCTTTGGTCACGCCGTCCAACAGCGTCGCCGCGCCATTCGCCGCCGCCACGCCTAGTGTGAACTTGCGGGACGGGTCGTACATGAACGGCGCACGCACAAAAACACTGCGTAAAGCAGGAAAGTCTCGCGCGATCAGGTGTTCGGCCTCCCGCTTGGTGCTGAGATACCGCATCGGCACACCGGGTGGACAGGTGGCCGCGGAGAGCAGAGCGAAAGCTTTGACGTTTGACGCAGCGGCTTCGCGTGCTAGGGTTATGGCGGAGTCGCGGTTCATGGATTCATATGTTGGCCTGTCGTGGGAAGAAGCCACAGCTGAAGATGCAGAAGATTTTGGATATTTGTTGAATGGGTTAGATGACTTCTTTGGCGTTGTTGTCGTACTGGCGTCTAGTAGTTTGCGGATTCCTGAGACCATGTCTTCGGTGCCGCGCACTAAGCCTTTGTAGTCGGCTTCGAAAAGGATGCCCATGCTATGCACGACATAGTCAGCGTCGCTAAGCAGCGAGCGATATGTACTAGCGTCTAGTAGATCTGCCCGTTCCCACGATACTTTATGGGCCCAGGTTGGCGGGGCCTTCAGGTCGGACACAGAATCCCAGCGTGGTTGGCCAGAGCGACTGTATATATTTGTTAGTTGAATGAAAGATAGTACAGCAAACATAATATTCTGTGTCCCGTAGCGAAATTTAGGGGCTTGTGGGATATATAGTAGCTAACTAGCTAGCCAACTATAGAAATTGGCCACTTGTGCTATGCTGTTGATGTTATTAGTTTACTGTGCATACCTGATGGACATGACATCCCAGCCACGAGCAACTGCAAATTTGCAGATTCGAGAACCAACGAACCCGTTTCCGCCACAGACAACAATTCGTTTAGACGCCATGAGTTCGAAAAAAAAAGTATGTAAAAGCTATTATGCAATGTGCTATTATGTTGATGGAAAGGTGAAGCTCTCCAGCTCAAAAAAAAAGCTCCAATCGCTCTTAGTCGGCATGGGCTCCACTATTACGTAGTAAGTAATATAGGGTTGCATATGTCAGGGTTACAAAGATGGATGAAAAATGTTGGTGTTACATCACAGCCTTGCAAGTGGGATGCGACAAAGAAAGTTGCGATCAACGAGGCTGCTAGATTTGTTTTACATTCTTTAATCAAATCGTTTTTATTTCTTGTGTTTACCGATAAAGTTTGATTTGTTCTACTTGATCTCCCTTCTTCAAAGTGCAATATACATTCTGCCTCTCTAAAGAAGTTGCGAAGTGCAATTGCAAATGGCGCCGCAAACACAGCTCGGCAAGCGTATGAAAGGCGTCCAAGTCCATCGCCCATTCATATTTGGAACTACTGCGAAGCCGTTCGACGATGAGCATAACCCAAAGCCGCCCGGTGTTCCGGACGATCACACGCATTCATGGCAAGTCTTCATCAAGGGCGTTGACGACACGGATATCACGTATTGGCTGCGTCGTGTACAGTTCAAACTTCACGAGTCCATCCCGAACCATGTGCGTAGTACGTCTCTTCTCTCTGTCTCTCGCTGTAATACCTTTTCAAGCTTCTGTTTACTGACGTGATTGTTTCTGCGCAGTGATCGAGGGCGAATTCGGCAAGCCCTTCACCGTCGAAGAAACCGGCTGGGGTGAATTCGAAATCACCCTCAAACTCTACTATGTCGCCGAGTCCGGCGAGAAGCCGCAGACGCTCTACCATCATCTGCGTCTGCACCCGTATGGCCGTACTGAGGAAGAGAAAGAAGCTATGCGCGTGCCGGACGGCGTAGTTAAAGCTTGGATCTATGAGGAACAGCTCTTCAACGAACCCTACGAGACCTTTTACGACCTGCTCACCCAGGGTGCCCATCCCAAGGGCTTTGCTGGTGGCGCTGCCGCCGCTATAGCTGCCGCCAATACAGCTGCTAGTGGAACAAGTGGGGCAGGTGCAGGAAGTTCTGCCGGCACACCTACTTCAGCAACATCAACGCCAACCTCTGCGACTAAAGGAAAAGGCAAAGCTAAGAATTCTGCAGCGATTGCGGCGGCTGCTGCTGCGGCAGCTGCCGCTCTCCCACCCCTTCCTGATCCAAAGAGCGGTGCTGTTTGGGAGCGGTCAGCACTTCTCCCTGCCGCCATCCGCAGCGGTGCCCCGTTTAGTCGCGAAGCTGAACAACTCGAGATTAAACGGTTAAGCGGCGCTACCGTGAAAGCTGCGGCAATGACGAAGAAGATGCAGGATGAGCTCAAGAAGAAAGAAGCCATGTTGGCAAAACTAAAAGAAGAAAATATCAAGGCTGCAGCAGCCGTAAAAGCAGCAGCCGCGGCCGCTGTCGCCTCTGCTACAACAACTACTACGAACTCTTCTGCGTCGGCTACTGCAACGGGTAAAGTATAGCATGCTGAACTTGGCAGTGTTGCACATAAAGATCTGGATGGGGACGTTAGTGAAGATATGGCTAGCACTGTGACTGCTATGCGCCGGTCAAATCGGACGACACGGGGTCAAAGATCGTCAGTCATGTATGGCTCAGAGGATGAAGGCAGAGGTGAAAGTCTAGTAGGTGATACTAGTGGAAATGCCGGTGGTGTTTCGGATCCAGAAGAAACTTGAAATCAAAAGTTCAAGATGACAATGAGGCAGGAACATAGTATTGTGTCTTTGGAACGGTGTGAAATTGATTAAATAATGTCCCTTTTGAAGGGGAGAGGGGGGGGGGGGGATCTTATATGATGATCTCGTTATAAATTATAATCATAGGAATAACAGAACTTATTATACTTTCATACTGACCTACAATTGCAGTCTCGTTATAACATATGATGCTGGTATATAAAGCACTAGATATGTCATACATATATGTGCCCCAACAACGAGAAAATAGTAGTACTCTGTCTATCTTGAGATGTGGTATCAAAGTCTTCGATTCGACCTTTTGAATAACTAAAGTTTAGACAAAATAGAAAAAGCATGAACACGAGTGTATGATATAAGGAAATCCCAAAAAGTATAACCAAGCCTAAGAAGTTACATTTGATTCATTGGATAAGTTAAATACATATCAAAAATAAATAGCTAATAAAAGAAAAGATGAAGATCCGTTACACCAACACAAAAATCACAAGCAAATCAAGGTATAGAAATAGAAATAAAGAATCAAGAAAACCAAAAAACGCCGATTTCTTTTTCCCTCCAAGAGTTACCCTGCCAAAAAAAGTCCAAATATACAGATAAGAATATGAAAAAAAGGAGTGATGATTCTAGTAAAAAGACACGATCGAATAGATAAAACACAAAAGAAAGAAAGAGAAGGTATACATCCGCCTGGGCGATGATGATAGGAAAAAATGAAAACCATTTATCTTAGGAGTTAGAAGAAAGATAAAACGCTTAAACTACTAACGGACAGCTTAATATTGAAGAAGAAAAAAAGAGGGATAAAGAAATAGAGCTGAAGTTTGTGCTTTTGGGGGGTGTTTTTGTAGTGTGGGCGGTTAAAGTAGATCATGCAAATTACCATGGCCTCCACAAGATGATCTTTGGCATGGTTTTTGTTTTGGTATATATGTGCAAAGGTTAAACCGGATAGCCATGGCGTAGAAAAAACGGTACATGTTTATGTATGTTGATAGTGAAAAGGCTTGGTTGGTAGTTTTCAGCTCAAAGAACGGAGATGATGATGTCTGAGTATATACACCTGGTATTGTGTATAGACAAACTGATAAACAAGATTGAAGTAAAAAATAGAGCAGAGTTGATTGGCAATGATAGTGGCGATTGTTGACACAAGGAAGGAAAGCGGGTGGTTTTTGGAACAATGATTAGCCACGGACAGTGTAAGCTGGGGGCGGCGCATCTTCACGTTCATTCCAGAAGCCTTCCCGTCGGCTCTTCTCCTCATACACACGTCTAGCAATTTCACCCGCCATCTTGGCGATCCAAGCTTGCTCAAGGATAACTGATGAGCTATCTGAAGATGGGACCTGGCCTTGAGCCTTCATCCGTTCACGTTCCTTCAGTGCGGCAGCAAGAGATGCGAATGGGGTACCAGCTAGTGTGAGGCCGCCATCCTTTTCAGCAATGGAGCTGAATATAGAGCTGGGACGTTCATTTGTCCCTGAGGTTTTGAAGCGGACCTTGGATATATTGGTGTCGGTAGGGACTGAGGTAGTGTTTGGCGTGGTGGCTGGAGACGAAGATGTGATGGGGACGGTCGGCGTTGATGCACCTGGCGTTGTAGTGCCCTTTACGGGGACCGAAGCCATCAAGCGATCTAGCTCAGCAGTATCTTCAGGCTCCTCAGCAATAGACGACGTCATCAAGGGTTCTGAAACGGGACTATCTGTTGATGAAGTGGCATCTGAAAGTGCGGGGGTGGATGCATTACTACTTTCAGCTAGTTCTGTTGACGAAACATCGGCTTCAGACAACGTGCGGCGGAGGTTTACAACACGCTTCTTCTTTTTCCGACTCTGATAGGACCGTGATGACCGACCGGAACCAAGTGAAAGGCCCGTAGTAGGAGAATGAATGCCAGCACTAGACCGCGATGGCGCATAACCGTGGGTGGCGCTGCCGCTATCAGAAAAGCTATACGTAGTGACAGATGACTGTTGCGTTTGCATGGTGCCGTTTGCGCTACTCGTTAGGGTACCTGTGTACGAGTTTTGCTTAGACAGGCTAGGGGTAACAGCTACTGGGGTGCCATCTGGTCGGCTATCACGCAGACCGTTCCATGCACGATAAAGAGTATCATGTATTCCTGGTGTAAACAAGGATAGAGTCCGCGGAGAGTCCGCTAGCGTGGCCAAGCGCAGCAAGCTATTGTGAGAGAACAGAGACTGCAGCGGTTGGCCGTCATTGATGGAGAAAGCGGAGACTTCTTGTGGATCGAGCATGTTGCCATTGGAATCGACTGGGTCAAGAGGCGGGGTTGCGAAAGGATTGACTGCTGGCTCCTCAGCAAGGGGATCGAGCTCGGAGTTGCCCATCTCGTTTTCTGGTGACGCGCTGCTGGGTGGTACGTCTTCCTTGGGCAGCTGGTCCTTGCACCATAACCGGAGTGATAGGCGGTGGATGATTGCCGGCAACTCGTCCATCATGAGAGTTCGTAGCTGACCCTCGATGGTGCGCTGTAGGTAGTCACGGACGAACTGTATGCTGTCAAAGGTCGACGAGACCTTGAGCGATTCTAACGGATCATTGCGGAATACTAGCGTCAGGCCTTTTTGTCTAGAAAAGACAAGAATAATAAAAGCAGATAGCTTGATTTCCGAAAGAGTAATTGATAAAGGAATCGTCAACCCTGAAGCAGCAGCTAATGGCTTTGGCGATGTGAAGCTTGGCTTTGACGACAAGTACGTATTTAGTGGATTGGCCTATATTGTATAGTCAGTAGATGTTTTGACTTGATAATAGGTGTGCTGGGGTCAGGTGAGAGTGAATAGGCGAACAATGAGGGGCATCAGATAAGGCACATCAGCAGGACAGAGAAAATTGACAAAGGAGAGGGGGAGATAGTTGATGAGCCAAGCGCATTTGGTTACTATGAAGCTCTACTACTGTAACTAACAGTAAAAGAATGATAGCTAGCAATACTAGTACTAAGAGAGGGGAAAAAGATATTGCGCTATACAAAAATTAGGAGTGGTCGTTCGTCTCATGTGAACCAAACTGTGTAAGCCGAAGCCAAGCAGCTAGGCACTTCTCTCACCTGAGCCTCAGTTCATTTTTACTTCACGTGAAGCATAGTGATATTGGCAGAGGACAGGGGCTTAAAGGTAGAGGGGGACACACAGAAATAGTGTGGCAGGGGTGGGGAGGGGGATCAGAATTATTTTCAGTTTGATGGCCTGCTGCGCATGAAGCTTCTTCAATGCATGCCTTTGGCCCGCAGAAGCACAAGGTTTTCAGTAGCCATGACATTGAAGCGCAACGGGCATTTCTGAAGTATGAGGGGGGAGGGAACAGCGATACTGCTGCTCTTTTTCCCTTTTTTTATTTTTTTATTTTTTTTTTCAGCGCATGGCTGGCAAAGGAAAGAGAAATGTTGAACCCGGTACTTGCGGGGAAGCAAAAGAAGAAAAAGCAGCAACAGTAGTGAAGGACAGTAACGAATCGAGGGTGATGAGCACGGACAATGGGCAGAAGAGTATCGTCGAATATGGCTGAAGAGCAGCAGAACGCAGAGATCGCACAGTGTTGAAGCTTCGTAAACCGCAAACTACATGATAAAGCTTGGCAACGAAAAACCTCTACATAGGGAATCTGTTCGGCTTTCTGTTGGCAGCTTGTGCCGTTGTAAGTAGCCTGCACTCAGATAGACACGAACTATTCTATAATTTCCAATGTCTAGGTGACCTATGACTCGGACCAGCTGCAGCTTCTGTTCCAGCTTTTTTTTTCGTTCTTTCTGTTCTGATTGTCTGTACTTCGGTTCATATATCGGTATGTTCCATGGCTATATCGGATCCAGGAAGGGGCATATAGGAATAGGAATTGCACTCGTCCAGGAGTTTTTGAGGGATATATCGTACTTGCACGCGAGTTCGCAGAGTCAGGAAAGCGTCGCCTGAGTATGTCATCTTGAAGATTCCCCGAAAGCGGTCTTCAGCGATATCACCTATCTCAAGAATCTCCAGGTCGGGCGGCACAGAGCCTAGGTTAAGTTCGGTCACAAGGATGTCGTCGACGATAATGGGCGGCTTTGGTGACTTGTTGAGGGCGGTGGTGAGCAAGTCAGTGGCTCGATTGTAGAAGTCGGCGTCGGCCGTCAGCGGCGACCAGTTGAAGTTGAAGGCCATTGCTCCGGTGGAGGGGTGCTTGATGCTGGCAAGGCAATGGCGGAGCGCCTCGGAGGGCGAGACGCAGATAAGAGAGAGCAAGGGCCGTATCGCTGGGTGGCGGCAAATTGCTAGATTCGGTAGTTTTCGGTGGCAGTGGATCGAGTCGGTTGATCGAGAGCCTGATGGAGGCAAATCGGCGATGGCTTGCTTTTTTAGTGTGGGCGGAGGGACGATGTCGAGATAGATTGGTTTGGTGGGATAAAAGCAGAAGAGACGATTGACAAAAGCCAATCAATGGGTTGATTTTGATGAAATGGGATGTAGAGTGAGGAGCCAGGAATAAAGAATGCAAGAACAACAGCAAAAGCTTGATTGAAGTCTTCGTGGCTGCATGCGCATGGAATAATTCAATATGAGTGGCCAGACAGGTGTGTTGGAAGAAGCGATAGATGAAAAGAATAAAGTAAGAGAGATGCCGGGCCAAATTTCGGTTGATGGTTGGTGATGCTGCGATATTAGAAGACTGGAAAAAGAAAGAAGAGAAAAACAAAGATTATTATTGCCACGAATGAATGGGTAACAACAAGAGAAAATGTGTACTGGGCTCTCTTGACGCTCGAAAATGAAGCACTGTGAGGATATTTCTACAAGTACAAACGACGGCTCTTCTTGATCTCGTGCTCGTAAACCTAAACCTTTTTTTTTGTCGAAAATTCGCAATTTTTTTTTCTCGGTCAGGAAAAATGGAATTAAACGGAACGCCTTTCTTAGTCAAAGCAGCAGCTCTAGAGCACTAAAAAGACCAAACAAGGGAGAGCACCGGCAGGGATCCAAGCACTGCCAAGCTAGAGCTGAACAGGCAAGGCAAAGGTACAAAGACGCTATCTCGGGTTCGAGACAAACCCGCGGGCTTTGGTAATAACAAGGGACTCAGCCCTCTTCGTCTTTGATACTTTCTCTGTCTTGATTTCGGGTTGCCGGAATCAACCGAGTTGACAGAATCAGCAGATATCGCAGCCTAGCTGCTGGCTGTGGAGTGATATCGTCCTGTTTTGTATAGTCAAAAAACCCTGAAACTGTGAAGAATTTGGCCCGATGATCACCCGGTTCGACCACCTCTAAAACAATGGAAAGTATAACAAAAGAGGCACAGGCAAGAAAGAGCATTTTTCTCCTCAGATTAGGGCAGGAACAGGGGTTCGTCTAATAGGGTTTTTTTTGCACGTGAAGAACTCGAAAGAACTCAAAAGGTTATATCCAACAAGAACTAAAAACCAAAGCAAAAGCCACCGTCTTTGTTTATTCCAGTGTGGATCTCTAACAAACCAAAACCGAGTCAGGTGCTGAGCCGGAGAAACATAGTATCAAGAAGTGTGTTAAGACTAGCAATGACAGAAATGGAGGAGTATCACTCTATTGCTTCCAAGTCCCCTCCCCCACCCTCAAATCTTACCTTCTCCCCTTCGGACCTTCTCCCCTTCGGGACATCTGCAGTTAAGTACTTGTTCTATCTGTTCCCCAAACTCCTCGTCGGGCCCGGATAACGCATACAGGAATCGACCCAATGTATGCTGCTCGCCTATTCGTATGTCTGCGTACGGCTACTGTGCATATTGTCACTATTCCTTCTTGATAGTTGCTTTGTTACTCGTTACATGCTCGTAAAATATCATCTAGCCCAAACCGTATGCCGTAGCTGCCTGGCACATTCGCTTTTGCCGCATCTATGCATTAGAACCTTCGAGGACTGTCCGTCGAAAAGGACTTGCTTCTGGATATTGTCCCCATTGTTTGTTTCTTTCCGCTTCCATTGGAATCTCCAGAAGCTATACAGGGGAAGGGAGATAAAGTCGCCTCCCTCCCCCCATCATACAGCAAAGATACATATGTCTAGGTGTTCCTTTGAACCTAATTTGGACCAGAAACCAATTACTACTCGGGGAAGGTATTACATGAACCGTCTGTATCGCCATCTAAAATCAGAATGGCTGGATCTGCTGTTGCGTACCACGTTGTCTGGACCGCCTTGATCAGCCTGTCTTTAAGATCCCGTTCTTGGCCAAATAAAGCAGATATCAAGATATGAGCTCTAGCACAAATACATAGATAACTCACTACCTTTCGGGTCAATCACTCTCTACATATAATACTCAAAGTAGTCACTATTCTACATGTGAAACCCCTCACTTTGGGCATCCACAGCCCTGTTTTTACGCCTTCTCCAAACGTGCCACTGCCAAAAAGGAAACTCTCTGACCAGTCATTCCCCGGCACTGTAAACCGACATGTTGTTACTCGGTATATCCACACTGTACCTCTCTATCCATATCTGGTTCACCGCTTTGATATACTAGTATAGCGGCCATGCAACTCTATACTAGTTTCTACTATAGGCCCACTAGGTATTTGAGTCGTAAGAGCATGGCTTTCTACTAGCGACCCTCTTATCATCGCGACCGCCTTCTTGGAGTCACTTTTCATGGAATGTTCCTGTAGTCTACAACGATCAACCATCTTGGATCCAGTGCCATAGCGTTGTCTGTGGCTGGTTATGCATTGTGTGACTTTTTTTCTTTTCTTTTGCAAATTCCGTTCTCCTCCTTACTTCCCCTTGTAACATTTATTACTGCCTTGTGAATAAAAAGGGAGGCAGTCAAGTTATGGATAGACACTTCAAATCCCTGTTCATACAAATGACTTCAGGAAGAGCGAGCGGCGACGATGATAGTAAAACTTGTTGCTACTAGTAAACTTTGATCAAGCTGCTTGATGAAGATTATCTAGTACTAATATAAGATCGTAGCAATCATGCTCCCCTTTCTCTTCCGGTATCTCCCTATTTTGATGAACTTTTCTATTTAGTAAAAGACGTGTAGGAAACTTTCTAACGCTGACAAACCCAAGTCTTTGTTTTCTTATGTTACAATCCATGAACGCCTCATCTTAAAAACCCCGTTTCAGGGATCTACCTGTAAGCCAATATCATTCTAGGCTGCTTTTCTACTGTAAAGGTGAAAAAAGAAACAGAAAAAAAAAAAAAAAAAAACAGAAATCGATTCACCCGAGAACTCACGTTTCGTTTTCTCTACCGGGGAATTAACCCATGAAATAAAATCCGAATAAATATTCCTAGAGTTCGTTCACACCTTACTGAAGCCATATATATGTTCCGTGAATCTAGGATATCATTTTTCTATTTGAATACTAGTTCTCACAGAGTATCTTCATAGTTCTAGAAACTTAATAAGATTAATGATTAAAAAAGAAAAAAACTAGTTCTCACTGTTGCGATGATTTCTGTCCCCTATAGCCATACACAACTGCACTTAGACTGGGCAAGTCTAGGTTCTAATTGCCTGGATCTGGATCGACAGTGGCGTCACTATCAACCCACTCCTTCGCGCTTCTACGATGGCCCAATGGCATGTTTCTTATTCTGCACATCGACGACAACCTAGCTAGACGTTGATGATAGACCACTCATGCATTATATTGCAACTAGCACTAAACCATCTTCACTATTCATGCTTCACTAGCCGCTATACCGAAGGAGCACGGCCATGTCCGCCTACCATGGGCCTGCTAGAAGCTTGACATCCAGCAGCTCCTTCATCGCCTTAAACCTTTACTTCCTGAAGCGCGTCGTTGCATAGAAATGTAGGTCGACATCAATCATGCACACACATTACTCCCTGAAGCATGACTTTCCAAGAAAACTTATCAAAATTCTTCGCCATGCCAAGTTATGTATTAAATCACCCACTTTCCCCATGAGCCGCTTTGGAAGTCAGCTTGCGTAAACAAACCTAGCTAGGCCTACAATTACCCTAATTCAACCAATATATAAGCACTTTCATGTGCTATTTTTAAACCATATTTTGCCATGTTGGACTAGGCCCCTAGATATACTTTGGAGTCATAACTTTCTCTATTGCTCATCTGACATTCTCTTTGTCTATGTGCTAGGATAAATAAAGGAATCGACGGAATGGCGTGAGAAAATGGTGTGCTCGTGAAATATGGTAGTCTCAACTTTTGGGGTTACGTATATCAGATGTATTGTTTTGTGTCAACTAATGTGGGTGTGTATGATTTTACTATATTGTCGTTTTGCGGTTACATCGAAGGAAACTAAGTAATACAATCATGACTTGTTATCAACACTGCGGGCAGATCCCTGGAAGCTGTAGGCTCTTTCCACGGAGGAAGCTTTCCTCTGCTGTCAGGTAGAGGGCGTTATCTGGTGTGTTCTGGGAATCTCGAGCTAACTGATGTCAACTTCTTCACTAACCCCTTGATACAAAAAGAAGAGAAAAGAAAAGAATGAGGAAGATAGTCCAAACCTGGCCTAGCTGCTGAACCAACATTGATGCAAAGGGTCAGAAAGGAACCCGCAAAGTGAAGAACAAGTAGATACCAAGAAACACGATACGTTATACCTCCGAGGACAGTATGTTGTTCAGCTGCTATTGTCTCCGCTAGTGACCCTTCCGCTACCGCTGCATCTTTGCACTCCTGCTCCAGAAAAGCCAACTCCGTAGCCAATTTTGCCAAGTGGTCATATATATCACGGCAAACTCACGTATTGAAAACATTAATCCTTTGATGAAATGTATAGACTGGGGCCGTACTGCGTTGGCAACGGGGTCATTGATATCGTCAAGCAGAAAACTCTATTCAACTCTCAAGAAAACTTCTTTAATAGCATAGTGATTAGTTATGACCGTTCTTCAAGGGTAAAATATACCAGCAGTCCTCGTGCCACTAGATGTATACATACGTTAAACGACAGCTTGTTATCTATATATGTCAGCTTTCTGCCGTTTTGATACATGTGCAGTGGCCCTAGACCAAGGTTTTCTGGACTTACTGCACGCGTGAAGGCATATAAAGATCCTTCTTTTGGAGCAAAGGAGGGAGCTTATTCATTAATAGACGGTAACCGTTAGCGCGTAAGTATGCTTGAACAACTTCGTCTGCCTCTTCACGGTAGGTTCAATTATAGGGCCGTAGGGAGTTGTTTATACTACCACTGCGCGGATCAAGGTTCTACATCAGGCAGTCTGAGTTTTGAGAAAGCTAGATATAACTGAGAGACGTTATCAAGGCGTCTCTCCTGTCCCAATGAGCAGAGCCCTATGAGGAGGAGGTCAGTAGCGACCTTTGCATACTTCATGAAGCAGCACCAGCAGTGGCTGACAATCAAACCGGATTCCCAGAACAGTGGTGAGCAGGTTTAGCAACCTCCACTTCCAAACCCTAAATAACTCTCCCCTCGAATAGAAAAGTAAATAGAAAAAGGATGGACTCAAACACCAACTTAGTGGAGCTACTATCTAAGCATGGCTGCCAAAAGTTTCTCCAACATACATTTAAGGAGACAGTTTCCAGAAGGACAGCCCCCTTGAGGCTGGCAATGTAGGGTCCAAAAGAATCCAAACTTGGTGGCTCACTGCGATACAGACATGGACGGAAACCTGAA
>LXKZ01000423.1:16864-50022 GCA_001856765.1 Endoconidiophora polonica
AAAAGCACACGTTGTTGATGAAATGGCATTTTCGACCAAAAAAGGAGCCATACCGAGGGTTGTAGAAGGGAAGGTTGCTCTACCGATTGAGCTAACTGGGCGAGTGTAGTGAATTTGACGAGATACGAACTGCAGAGTTTTGCCCATAGAGGTTTTCTTTGGTGGGCTATCCGGTATCCTATAGTCTCCACGTTAAGTATATACAATTACAGTTACAGTTAGAGTTACTTAGATAGTTGATTAGTTGGCTGGAAGTTCCTGGTATGCCAGATAAGTCGCTCCGCGGGGCCATGTGCTCCCTAGCCGCCGCTACGTTCTGCAGATGGATAACAACCTACAACCCTCGGACAATCGCTACATTTCCCTCCCGCCATAGCTATCTCTTCCGGCCTCTTGAATACACACGCAAATACCCCCAACATGAGAGCTTCCCTCACTATAGACTGCCTTTTGAGGGTTCTAGGTACGCCAAAACACAAAAAGCTATACTCGACTCTACGACACCACCTTTTTGACTCGACACAGCTACCTTACTCGCCTCTTCGAACTTGATTTTTTTAATTCTCTAGTGCCTCTCCCCAAAAGATAAATTCTAACTGCCGAAAGGCGTTGACGACTGCTGCAACGTGTGACTGATGATGTGTCTGTTTTGGTTTTCGCTCTCAGTTGGTCCAATGGAAACAAACAACACTTGGACTTGGGAGCTCTATGTTGCCTCGTATTTCGAAGCTTGAGTAGCTGGCTTAGCCTGCATAATGACTTACAGGTATATATAGAACTCTGGTATTATATGCTCTTCGTGAGTTTCCGGGCACTTTGGGTTAAACAGACAAAAGCTAGCGCTGGTAGTCACAATGAAGTAACAATATTCTTAGGGTTGATATAAACCCATACTCTTCATTATGACAACTTTATTACTTTAATATCTGTAGCATGTCAATTTTGAGATATCTACCTGCCTCATTCCTTCTAAATTAGCCTCCCATTTACAGCTTCGGATCTCTTATTCTCATGAATAATTGTCCTTCTTCTATCTATCCTCCGAAATAGTCCCCTTTTTATGTTGGTTTTATACTACCGTCCTGTTATCTCTACTTCTATTCGCTAACAATATAAGGCGTATACCTGTATGCTCCAAGACATGTCTTTTGTTTTCCCATCCTATAACTTGTGCTAGGAAGCGACAAGTCTAGAAGCTCAGCTACACCTTTGCTGTCCTTACTCGCTTGCATGTCGTGTCCTGCAGATGAAAGAATCCATACTAAAAGACCAACTTGTATCTTGATCATGCGAGAATAAACCAACGTACATGTTCGTTTGCTAATAGTAGTTATGCATGTTGCGTGCTTATTTGACGCCTTGCTGCCCAACCTTGCTGCATATATAAGCTCATGCTACTTATAGTATCTCTTAAGCGGTGTATTATCCTCCCTCTCTCCCCTCTCAGCGTCATCCATAGTTAGATTAACCCATTCTCCGGAAAGAAAGACCTGTAGGTATGGTAGTGTAAGACTATCAAGCTTATTTTCGGCATCGTCAAATACTATAAATTGTATAACTGATTCTTAGAGTAACGTTTGATACTGTTCATATTATATATACTGTTAGGGTTTACAAACCCAGTCTAAGTCCGTAATGCCCCCCCCCCCCACCAAATGATTCAAAAAAGACCTTCTGATGGCATGCTATATATCTTTACAAGTCTAATATTACATGTATTAGTACTATAGATAAGCAAGGCCAAAGAAGTGACGAAAAAACAAGTACGTTTGTGGGGAATCGGATTCTTTTCAATTCTTCCTTGGATTCCTTTCACTTCCTTGAACGGCCACTTGCATGTATAATCTGATATCATTTTTTATAATGATTGATCTTATTTAGTACTTAGAACTATGAAGATGGCTAGGCGAGTCCTAGCCCACTCTAAACACAAAGCAAACAGAAATTAAACGCGAAAGTTAAGCCCCGCCGAAGCAGGATTTAGATAGTTGGGCCCATCGAAGATGGGTAACCAACCTGGTAGTCCTTCAGATCGTGTATGGATGGTTGTCCGATACAAACATGCCAGTACTGGACACTTTCCGTAGAACTACTCATGGGGTGTGTTGGCCCCGCCTAAGTAGGATATAGGTGGTAAACTGGCCGAAACCAGCACCGGTATGCGGTACCTCTAATTGAGAATACCATGGTTATCCTACAGATGTAGGATACCTAAGTTAGAGTTAAGAAATTATTATATAATGTATCTACTACGTATCGCAAAATACATATTAAAAAAAAAGAAATATGATATTGAGTTTATGGCAGCTCAGTACTCTTTTTTTTTTCCCTGTATGTTGATTTCCCCGCGTTGCCGCCATTACTACCCTTTTCTTACCTTTGATGTACACATTGGCTTCCTACCCTACCCACCCCCACTGATATGGGGAGTCTGAATATGTGATCCGGAAATCACGGTGACCGGTAACAGCGACTCTTCCAAGTATATCATCTTCGGTGGTAATGTTGAACTTGGAGATAGGATCAGTTAGAAGATATTGTAGAGCACGGCGGTGTGCGTTTGACCTGAATGGTATAGTTGTTGCAGTGGTTTATCTTAGTAAAAACGTCTTTCATCGTTGCTTCGTCCCCTTTGGTTACATTATAATAAGAATGGTAATCATGTTTGCTATTTTCAAATATAGTTGTAGATAGCCTTACTTTTCTGGATTCATATCAGTTTATTTGTCAACCTGAAGATCATAGCTCTGCACCTAGTGACTACTGTCCTATCCTAGCCCCGCAGTCTCCTGCATACCATATACTTGTACGGATCCCGTCAACGTATATATGTATATATACATATATACGTCGTTATAACACTCTGAATCAGATACTAACATACTATCAATACATACTTTTTTTCATCTTACAACCCCGCCCCTTTCCCCTCTTTCGTACACTCCTACTATTCGGCATCATCTTCCACCAAGGCTGTCTTTAAGGAGGAAGTCGTTCCAAAATCATGACATCAATTTACATTTGCCATATTACTAAACTACACCACGTACATAAACCTACAAAAACAAGAACAAAAACCAAATTTGACCCAACAACCTATCATTTATCTTAGCAACTACTACTATGTAGCAGGTTGCACTAGATATCTTGATACATCTTTCATTAGTTTGTTGGATTAACTAAGATAATGTTAGCTGCTTTTTCTCTACATCCTTGTTGCCGCATTTGTAGTTATTGTAGATGAACCTGAAACCAATACTTTGAAAATACTTACTTGATTATGACTATACCGTGAGTTCAAGTTTTCAACAGAGATATACCAGACTATGATTTATAGGAAGAGCAATATTAAAAGATATTGTGTGCAAGAACAACTTGGTATGCAGTTAGTTATACAAGCCATCTATTTTTCTTATTAAAGAACTGTGCCTCTAATTCAACTAGCTAGTGCTTTGTAAAGTCAATCAGACTAAGACGACGATAAATGTTTATATACATTGAAAAGAAGAAAGATATACAGTAAATATCTCATCTGACTGTTAACTGGTAATTCTATTCCGAGAAAAAACACTATAGAAAACACTATAAAAAATCAAGATAACTCCGGTTTTATTCTAACCATTTCCGCTGGTACCACCAAGATATGCAAGTTCAGGTGAATAGAAAATCAAAGGTTTGGAAAAAGAAAAGAAAAAAAGGAAAAGGACAACAGCAGAGGGTAGACCAGGCTATTCCAGATGTCTCTTGAATGTACAAAACGAGATAAAAAGAAAGACCAAAAAATAATATGTAGACGGGAAGAAGTCAAAAAAAGAACGTTGTAAAGACAAAAAGAAAGAAATTAAGTAAAAGGGGGGGGGTTGGAATGGATCAAAGTAAACCAAAAAAAGAAGCGCTGAAATGAACAGATATGCGATATGTTTCGTGAAATGGACCTGCGTCCAGATTCTAAGAAGATGTAGGCGTTATAAAAAAAAGGATATGTGTATAATTGACGACGTAAAGAGAGAGAGAGAGAGTAGCCATATTGACTTGTCATGAATGCATGATGACAAAGTCGAGCCTTGTTTGCTTTTGACCAAGGACTTGATCTGGAAAGAAATGAGAGAGGAAAGGAAAATCGTTATAACATGAGATGAATAAGAAAGAAAAGAGGATATGTAGAGGAGAGGGAGAGAGCGCATGTTTGGATGCATCATATTGACGCCGATCGATAGTTGATGCTCGTAATGGTGACGTGTGGGATACATGGTTGACTGCTGTGTGTGTCGTATGTCGTCTCTTGTCGTATATTTGTTTGTTAAGTTGTGTTGAAGTTGTGTGGAGAAGAGAAGACGATAGCTCTGTAGAGAGACCACCCAATATATCAGGAATTATGAGTGATACTATGCGAAGAACACTGCATACCGATATATGAAGAATACACATTATCGAACGGAAGAGTACGTTATGTCAACCGACCAACGGTTGGCCGCGGGCTCCGACGTAACTTGTAGGGGGAAGGTGGGTGGGTAACAGTTTGCTTGCGGGATGGAACGTCGTAATGTTCCGGATCTATGACTGATGCTCCAAAGCAACTGTAAATTGCGAACGGCAAGAAGAGAGCATTGGGGATATGGTGATACTCCTTGGAGCTGGGAGTCTCAGATTCCCCTTTTCGAGATGATATTAAGGCGATGTCACAAGTTGCTTATTGAGGCGGAAGACGATGGCGGTGAGATGGCAGCAGTTGTAGTTGCAGGAGTTGCAAATTTTGTATTGGAAGTGAACGAGGAACCAGGCGAAGATACAGAGCGTCCGATAAGGAAGCCACATTGATGGCGCAGCTGATAGTCGTCGTCGGTGGTGTATGCAAAGTCTCTGATAAGGTCGAGCTCAGTGCGGTTCCAGTAGCTGATCTTGGCGACGGCGTTCTTCATATCAAGATCGCCGACCTTGGCTGTGATGCAGTATGGCTCGGAAGTATCGACGGGGGCTCTGGTGACTTTAATGAAGACGCTGCAGTCGCGCATCGTCATGGCGAGTGGGAAGGTGGCGTTTTTGACACTTGCAGAGAGGGGGCCTTTAGTGTCTAGTTGTCCCTGGAGTCGCCGTAGGTGAAGGAGTAGGCGATTAGGCTCGGTGCCTGCGACACCACCAACCCATCGCTGAAGTGGCTCGATATACCACTCATCAGGCTCGACTGTGATGAGGACCTCTGACATGAACTCGCGACGGTGGCGCCAGTTGTCGGACGTGAGTAGCAATGGGCAGGGCTTTGGACGGGTCTGCTTGGCGTGGCCATTGTGAGCACGGTGCAGTTCGATAGCACAGTTGCGGCAACGAATGCTGTTGTTAGGAGCGCTGACTGATTGAAGGAGCCATTTAGGCTTGATTTCGATAAGAACGCCATCCTCGTCTTCGCCTATTATAGAGAGTTGAGTTAGTGGTGGGATCAAGCAGAAGAACAGCCGTGCGGTGGGTGTCGAACAACGTACCGACGCTCATATCTTCAACCAGAAGACCGTACTCGACATAAGCTAACTGTGAGCTGATGAACTGCTTCTTCCGCTTCTTGATTTTGCTAGAGCCGACACGGTCCTGCCACTCCTGGGGTAGAAAGTCTCGGTAGATGTGGCCAACCGTCTCTTGCAGCATCTCCGGAGTAGGGGGGTGTTGATGTCTGTGGTTCTGGGCACTGGAAATCTGATCCATGAGCGAGAGTAGCGCCTGGGCCTGTTGGACAATATCGCTAGCTATGGTCACTAGCTCGTGAGACACCAGATCGGTGGGCTCGGGGAAAAGGGGCATTATTTTCTCCCGAAAGTAGTCATACTGAGTGACGTATGGGTAAGGCCGACTCTCAGGGTGCTTAGAAGCCTTTTGTAGGCGTAAAAGTTTGTCTAAACGCAGCGTTAGTATATCGAGAAGAAAAAAAAAAGGAAACAGGAGTGTGATAAAATGGTCAACTAAGGTTTAAACGTACTGTGAAAGTAGGCCTTTGTCTCAGCGGAGCATGAATCTGGCAGTTCGATGCGTACAACAACGTTGGCCGAGCCCTCACCAACAAACTCGGTGACGCGGGTTCCGGCAGGTATGCTTCTTATGACAGCAGAAGCGCCTCTGGGACGGATAGAGGCAGACGAGCGGGGGGCCATGACTCGCCAATCAAAGCAGTAGTAAAAGAGAAAGAAGAAGAAGAAGAAGGAAAAGAGAAATAGGGCACTGGGCCGACTTCACATTGACTCGTCGGCAGTAACGTTGAGGTGGTGAGAACGATGTTTGTTTCTGAGGTTTGTTTGTAAGAGGGAAAGGGTGTCAACGACTTTGGCGACGACAGAAGGAAAAGAAGAAAAGGAAGCCGAGTCGAATACAAACAAATAAATGGGATGGGATGGTTCTTTAGCAAAGGGATTTTAAGTTATAGCCAGTTTCCAGAGGTTATAGCGAGAAGGTTATAAGCAGAGGTTTATGTCAGAGCAGAAGTGATCGATGAACGGACAGACGCAGACAAGGGTGTGTGTGTATGCGAGCCAGGTTCCCGGAATGGCCTTGAAGGTGGTAGCAAAAGCTACAGGTTGTAAAGGCGGACGAAAGTGATGGAGGTGGTAGGGGAGAATAGGGAAATCAAGGGCGACGACGTGACCAGTGCTTTAAGCAGCAAAAGCGACGCAACTGAACAACAGAAGAGGACAAAGAAGAGTAGAGTTAGGGCAAAGCAATCAATAAGACAGGGTCGGTTAAGGGACAGATGGGCAGGGTCGAGATACTATATACGACGAACGTTAGGAAGAAGACCAAGGGCCGAATGTTGACGAAAGAGATATATAAAGACGATGGAGGCGAGGGAATCGAAAGAAGGATAGACGATGAAGAAGAGGGGGGGGGGGGGGGGTTTGTTTCCTTGGATGTTTTTGTCTCTTTTGGCCTTCTGGTTGGAGCGTAGTCTGGAGAAAAGGTGTTTTCCTATCCGTTCCTGTACTGAGCGAAGGAGGAAGGGTAATAAAGAGAATTGATCGCCGATAAAAATTCACTTTTTTTATTTTCTCTTTTTCTTCTTTCGTTTAAGCGACTGTTCGTGTGATTATTCAATTGAATTAAGAAAAAAATATTTCGTAATTTTCTCTGCGGCAAGCTGAAATTGAATTGCATTTATATATATACATTTAAAAGGAAGAATAAAACCAGTGGCAAAGAAAATTCTTAAGAAAAAAAATTAGTACTGCTGCAAGGAAGTTTTGCATGCAAGTTTGTTTAGAGAGCTAGTAAAGGCTGAGTATAGTCTCTTGATTGGCCAAGACAGCTAGATCGTGATGGTCGTTGGTTTGATGATAAATACTAGCTGTAGTCGAAGAGGGACAGGGAAGTCGAACAAGCTTGAGGAGAAGAGAGAAGAAGACGAAAACAGAAAGAGGGGAATCGCGATAATGGGCATGTGAGGGAAAAAAAAATCTAGAGCGTTCAAGCGATGTTCGTCAAAGCCACCTGCTACGTCGGGAACTGGGATGATCGTTGTTTTAACAGAATCGCTAGAACCTGAGCAAAGTTGATGCTGCGTCGAAGAGTGGACATGAGCCAAAGTTCCGGTCGTCAGAGATGGAGAAGAAGGGAGAATGGAATGATAGAGCAGAAGCAACGAAGATGCCAAGCAGGACAACCGGAATATGGAAGAAAACAAGTGTAATTTTTAGATCAAGACAATTCTGGCAGTGAGCTTGAAGCACCGCTAGCTAGTATCAAGTCAGCAACGGCTTGATCACGAGGTTGGCCTGTCAGATATTATATATAGTAGCCAGAGAACACAAGATATACCACAACCAGACTGAGATATATCAATAGAGTCGCTGCGATAAGGAGGCTAGCCAAGACGTCAGGTCCATGATAAATTCAGTTAACTCTGTCGATCCAGCCAAGCCGATCGACGGACGACTGGGCTTTGGGGGCATCTTTTCTCTTTGTTCACGATGACTGGCTTTATGTGTGGTTACAGACAGTGGCACATTAGATATACACATATAATTATGTCTAAACGCACATAAGTAGAGTAATAGCAGAATGATAAGAATACAATTAAAAACCTGAATTTATCTACGAGAACAAAGCGAGACATGAGCAGGCGTCTACTAATATGAGTTAACCCTTGGCTGCAGCAAGTTTCCGTTTTGGGCCTGATGCCTTTTGAGATAGCTGGTCAGACTTGTGGTTATTGTCTCGTTTTTCATATTTTGTTTCGCTCATGTTGTTGTTGTTGTTGTTCTTCTTCAAATATTTATTTATTTTTTATTAATTATGACAACTTTGATCGACCGACGGACAGTAGAAACCGAAACCGAAGCTAACATGATATATAGCCATACAAAGACCGTTGGCCTTAGCTTAGATGTGGAAGAACAGCTTCGTGGGTTAGGGGTTCAAGTATATCTGGTGTTGTGTTGACACATTGCCTTCAGGCTGCAGCCTCTTTTAGTAGCACATATTGACTGAACCTGGCCATTAGGCCTGTCTTTGAGGCTGGCGATCGGATTGGAACAAATATATAGACGACGCAAGACAAAGTCTTTCACGTTCTTTAGATGAGCAACAGTTGTCTTATCAGGACAGTTAGGCTTTTGTTGTCAGTTGGTTCTTCAAAAAAAGTCTACTTTGCCTATATATAAGAATATATTTTAGTTTCTCCAACGTCTACAAGGCAAGATAGGAATGAAGGAGGGGGGCGGGGGTCAAAGGCAAATCTAAACATAAGCTTTGAATTATGAAGGGAAAGCCAGCTGTCTCTGCAGGACGCAGGCCAGGAAGATAAAATAGGCAGGCGAAAACAGGCACATGTTCTACCGAGTGATAGGGCCAAGACCATGATAAGCGAAAAAAAAAAAAAAAAAAAGATTCGGAAAATGGCTACGTAGTTGAATGCATTAGCCTCTATGAAGACGAAACGGACAAACGTCAGACTACATATTGAAATGGTCGCTAATGTCAAGGCGCCCTTGTTCACGAGAATCTAGCTATAAAGGAGGCTTCTATGGTAGTAGAACAACACATGTTACTTCTTTTCGTGTAGTTCCTTGTATTCTCTCCTCCACAGAGGGACCCTGCCGGTCTATCTAACGACGATCGAAACCGAAGGCGTTGATCACGAGATCTTGTCAAAGTCTTTGGACGAACTGG
Source organism: Endoconidiophora polonica (assembly GCA_001856765.1). NCBI lineage: Eukaryota > Fungi > Ascomycota > Sordariomycetes > Microascales > Ceratocystidaceae > Endoconidiophora > Endoconidiophora polonica. The sequence continues at coordinate 26,009 of LXKZ01000423.1, forward strand.
GCTACCCCAGAAGCGCCCATTTCTTCTCCCTCTTGTCGTCTTGGCCGGTCGCCACTTTAAGCCAGATGAGCATGGAAGTAATAACAAAAAAGACAGCCTTGTTTTGGTAATTTGTCTTCGGGCTAAGGAAGGAATAAGATGATGATGTAGCTGGTGCATATATACAGTACACTATGTTAAAATAAAATAAAAATAAAAATAAAAATAGAAAGTGCTTGGTAGCTTTGATAAAGGAGCCCGTGCAGCATCAAAGCAAACAACCAGTATGCTGCTGATGAGTGGCATTTTACAAAACAGTACTGGTTGCTCACCAGAAGGTAATGTGAACCCACTCGCTTGGATAGTGTGTGCCTTGCTTGTTTGTTTGTTTATTTGTTTGTTTATTTGTCTGTATGTTTGCCCGTCGTAGTATTTCGTGGTATTATTGCCTGACACTCCCAGATGGATGCGATATGACCGCTATTAGCGAATTATTACATGTAATAATGCCCATCACAGCAACATAATCGTGCTCGACAAGAGTACTATATACTTATGATGACGGGTAAGCGTTATGATATAGGCAAAATTCTGGGAATAAAAAGGAGCTGCCACTGCCTCCTTCCGGCATGGAGGGTCCTTGTTCGGCCCTGGTCAACGATGCATTTGAGCATGATGGCTGAAATGCGAACTTTGGTTAATAATGCCAGGGCAGGAATCGAAGAAAATGGTTTGGAAGGGGAAAAAGGTCTTTGCTCGGTACTACGTTCTTTTCATTTCTTTTCTGCACTAAAATGGAAAAAATAAAATGCATTAGCCGATGCCTTATCCATTTTATTTATCTATTATTTATTTTTTCTTCGTTACGTAGAAGGATGCGAAGAACGCACAATGACGACACGACTATATAGAAGAAACAAGTTAAGATCGAACTAAATGATCGAGCTAAGAAAGTCTTCACCGCCTCGAGGCTGTAAGATATATTAACACGGATACTGGCAGAAAATTCCTAAAAAGGGTGCTTACATTTTGGTGGAAATTGCTTAACTCTATAGTATTGAAATCAAAGAAGCTATAACTATGACCCATCGAAAGCCCAGGCCACGTGCGCACAAATATTAGTAAATAATGATGGCAGTAAACCGTAGAAATGTGCACATCTAGAACTTAACTTTCGGTTTGAGCTTCAAGAACTCAACATCACTTGTCGCTCTACATCATTCACATCTCCAGCCTTAATTGCCATGACTAAGCGCAAAATCCAACTGTGACTCCTCCAATTGATCTTACATTAGTATCTTTCCGAGGAACCGAAAAGGCAGAAGGGGGGGAATAAACTGCACTCCCCCTTAGCTCACTGTTCAGCCAATTACATCTGTTGTTGTCTGTATGCAAAAAAAGGTTGCCTTGTCAGTAATGACCACACCTTTCCTTTTCCCTCCATTTTTTCCCTCCATTATAATCCTACAGCCCGTCAGTTATTTGCTTTGTTGGTTGACTCTAGGGATTCTTGCTTCTTTAGACGTCTGTGAAACGACCCCAGGTTGTTGAAACTCAGCAAAAGGAAACCCCAAGTTCTTGTCAGGGCCGATAGCATACAACCTATGTGTGCGTAACCTTTCATAACACAACTTATCATGGCTGACCACGGCCGAGAGGGATTATAGCCTTTATATGCCTTGCATCGACAAATGCATGGAAGAGGACCTTGCACACAGACGTAATACTAACAATGTAGGTATAGTCTTCCTTTTCAAGGCAAAAGAGACTACATAAGGCCTTCCTCTCTTGATCCAGCCATCTCAGCTGTTTGGTTTGGACACGCGCTAGTTTATGACATCATCATCATAGTACATACTTTACCTGCCTCCCACAAAACGAGAATACCGAGCCAGACAAGAGAGAGGGCATGGTCCTTTTCCTCCACTTCCACTTCCTCCTCCTTCTCCTTCTCCTTCTCCTCCCCAGTTCTTCTTGTTTTCCCTTCTTTCTTCAAGCCCCTCCAATATTTCATACTGTTGGCCTTGTCTCTCTCTAAACTCTTGGTAAATGTCCAAGCAACAAGAATAACACGAAGGAACCTATGCGAGAAGGGAGGAAACAGGAGTTCCTTGGGTTGGGAATTTACAACCAATCGCTGTCCAGAGATGCCTTCTGATATCCTCCCCCCCGATCAATCTAAGTCCTAGGATCATGATCAGATGCAATTTTTATTTATTACTCTTAGCCTACGATCATTTTCCTTTGCCCTACAAGAGATGAACATGGGACATGTACCAATGGGGGGGATCACGTGTTTCCATGTTCTCTGTATGTAATACTCATAATGGCCCTTTCTATCTCTTCTTTTTTTTCCTTCCCTTCTGCTTACTCCCTGTGGGAATTGGAGATCTGATGGGATATGCTGATCGGATACTAGTCAAGTAAGATGGCTGTCCATGTATTATCTCTTAGGCGAAGAATGAAAAATCAAATTAAATAAAATAAAACATTATTGGTTGGACATAAACACAGACATCTTGTGACAGATCCCCCGACTTGATCTGCCTACTTTTCTGTTTTGTTCTTATTGGACTAAGAAAAAATTGAAACATACTAGAGCTCAAAAGGAAAACAAATCTTGGTTCACAACGAATATTGATCATACAACAATACTAGCACAGCCTACCACCTGTTAGGAACGTCAGACCTTGTTCATTGATCTAGATAAGCGTCTCCATCTCTTTCAGCCAACGAGATTTCACCGGCCTGCCTCGCTAGGCTATACCCGTTCCCTGGGGCTCCAGCACCTCATATGTAAGAGAAAAGATGAAGGCAAAAAGCTATCGCCATTTCACACCGCGGATATCTATCCGGCTCATCCGTTCTCGGTACAGTAAAAAGAGAAAAGAAAAGAAAAAAAACCAACGTATGTGATTTGTTCTTCTCAAAATTGGTGAGTTTTTTTTTCCTTTTCTTTGCACTTCCCCTTTCAACCATCTTGTCTTGCTGTTTATCTTTATTGGCTAAGAATTGAACGAAAAAATACAGATTAAACGCCTGTGCACTAAGAAGAGGGGGAAAAGAAAGAAGAAGGAAAAAAACCGCAGGTACAGTTTCTTCCATTTTTGCTTCTCAACTTCTTTTTATCTGACTCTTGAGGCTATTTCAGCTTTCTCTCTTTTTAATAGTACGTCTTATCTCCTAACTCATGAGGCTCTGATTCCTTTCTCCCTTTTCTTCTTTCAATAGTGGCCGAAGGGTAAAAAAGAAAGAAAAGAAAAAAAGGCTTATTCATATATAAAAGCCAGCCTAAGGCTTGAGCTTTGCCGTCGTTTCATTTTTCTCTGGGTTTCCAAAAATGAATATCGAAAGCCAAAATCACACCGGGATGGCTTCAGGTAGCCAAGACTTGAAACAGAAAATAAAATAAAATAAAATAAACCCAATATAGAAATTCTCCTTATCGGCAATTCTGTGTGACATCAAACTGTAATATCAACCTTCATCGTTAGTCGAACATGGTTTCCTTTTTTTTGGCTTTATTTTCCTTCTTCTTATAAAGCCTTTAGGTAGCCAAATGCTTTTTTTTTAAGCTTCACCGCTCTAGAGGCAAATTTTCCTATTTTGAGCATGATAAGGATAATGATAATAACTGATGTGCCCATGTTTTTATTTTTATTTTTATTTCTAACAATGACCTCATAGGGCTCTAGGAAAAAAAACACTGGGCCTAAAAAAGAGGGAATAACGATGTCTGCCTTCTTCTTCAGAGGCTGCTAGTAGCACTTGCATATCTCGAGAATGTCATAAGATGTTGTTCAGTGATTAGCCAATACAGATTCAGTCCAGACATTAAAGTTATGATGATTCTGTTTGGAATGGCACAGACTCATGTCAAAGGGCAAAGTCTCTCGTTTGTACTGAGAAAAAGAGGGAATTGGCTTTTCCAAATTGTCATGTGATCAAGTCCGTCAAGGAAGGTAGGGCACTTATGCACGTTTCAGTGCGGTGAAGTCATGTGATGTTCAAAGTTAGTCAGCTACTTGTTTGCTTCCATTGTGTAATAAGAGAAAAATAAGAGGCCAAGCATGAATTAACGCATAGCAAGAAAAGGGCATGCAATACACGTCATAGTTAATAACTAATAGAATCATGAGTAAAAAAAGCCGCAATATATCATGTTTAACATGACAAGGTATTTCACTAGTATCTAACTATCCCTTGTCGATTTTGTTGTTAAAAAATATATTTTTTTTACTGGCTTTGCATTGCTCAGCCATGAAATTAGCGGTCAAGAAATTCGAGTCAACTTTACAGCCTCTGTAACTTACTTGCCAGATAGACAAATGCCAGACATGAAGACAAAAAAGAGACAATAACAATACGATTAGACTTACACGCCATGCATACTACACATATAGTATGTGATCTGCTAGATATCCAAGGCAGATTGCCTGACCGTATATGGCTGATAATGGCAAATAGGAACAGAGAAGGATAAGGTAAGAAAAGAAAAACTATTCCACAGCTCGTTTCTCAATCAGGTATTGAGTTTACCGAGACTGCTATAAGGCCAAATTCTTCTTACAGCAGAAAAATAAAGAGAGAGAGAAGAGGGAGTTCCAACAACTTGCCATTATCATTGATGAGAAAATAAGGCCTTCTTACTTTGATCTGAGTAGCCTCTAACACAAGGACTTCTTCGCACAACATCAATCATTACTTCAAACTCAAGGTAATTATTGAAAAGAATATATTTGATCGCCAGTTCATACTATATGTTTATTATCACTCTTAACAAAAAAGCGGCGCATCTTGTGATCATATCAACTCCCCAAGAAGGCCAGTGATAAGGTGACGATAGTCCTAATATGAACTCATTTCTGTGCCGTTTCTAGCAACATGCTGATATAATATGTATGCATTAAATAGTTAAAGTATGAAAATGAACACGAATATCACTAGTAGTCAAGGAATTTAGCGCCTATCAACGCTGATCATTAAAGAATAGCTTAATATGGCATATGACAAAAGCAATATTCTTTAACACCCAAAATAAAGACAAGTCTGGCTCGAACTCGGTAACTATAGTTCTAAAGTGGAAGGTTTCGTCTGGACCGCTAAGAAAAGAAGGAATATGCTTAGATATTTGTTTCTGTACCTGGAAAGGGATCGCCATTTTGTTTTGGACACAATATAATACGGAAGTTATCAAAAGGGCCTACAGGCTTGCGTCACTTACTCAATCACAATAATGTAGGAAGCTTTCACCCGGAAGCAATAGAAAATGGAGGGTGCAGGAAACACTTGAGAATATAATAGACGTGCTTGCTGTTTCGACGGCTATGTTGACTTAGTGGTAGTATTTTTCTTACCGCCTGATAATAATGGAATATATATATTTTTTTATTCTTTTTTTCTTTCTAGTCTCGATCATAACTATCATTCAAAATCATCCAAGAGATAACTGGCCAGGTTTATTATGTATGACAAAACGCTAAACTGGTAAAAGAATGATATGCGGACTTCTTAGCACTCTAGGTGTTTAGTTGTTTCATACAAGCCACGACTCACTCACTATCATCCAGTTGTTTTCAGTCATTCTCTTTATAAGGATATATTTCATCTTAAGTTTATACCACTAGCAAGATGATCAAGGAAGGCCAGTTGTCTTTGCGAAAGATATTGCTTTGTTACAGCACAGAAAGGGACGCTAATATACTGAAGTATCGCAGTAATCATCAACTTATTGAACTGGCCTGTATCAAAATTGCATTACTACTTTCATGAATAAAGTATATAACTAAAGCGATACAGCAAGCACTAAAGGTCTAGACTGAGCTTATAATGATAATAAAAAAAGTTCTCTTCGCCCTCCTTCCTCCCCACACGGCGATATCCACTTACGCAAATAGCATGTACATGTACTTCACGCAGCGCCCGAGCGTGACAGATCACCTCGCTTAGCCGGTGTGGCCATTGTATTCCTATCTTCTTTCGTTGTATGCTTCGTTTTGTTATATCTGCACTTTTGGGGACAGGCTGCTCTTCTCCATAGCACTAGCACGCCAAACAGGCTACGGAATGGGACAATACGTACATGTACATATGTATGTTCGTGCATATTACATACACATGTATATGCATGTATGGATAGGCGGGATGTTAGTTGATGTTTATTAAATCCACACCAAATGAAACAACAGAGAAAATGAAACTTCAGGCAATGTCCTACAATATAGCAAGGCCGAGCTAGCAGTTCCTCGAATAGGAAATAGGAAAGCATAAAGTATAATAACTCGAGGCTAAAACCCCATTCGAAGCTGTATGTATTTATATGGCCTACTAGTACATAAGTTGACTACAAGCTCTGCCGGCATAAGGAGTAATATTTTTTAATTGTAAATAACAGGCATTGAGATTCTTGCTATGAACTTGAAGCCACATTAACACTCTAGGTCATAAATTACTAGCTGGCCTGTTGAGTACATACATTACATGGTATATACAGTGTAATCATGCGTGTTGAGACATGGACTACAGCCTAGAACCTGCACATCGCCAGTCTCAGTAATGCCAGCACTTGGCAATATAAAAGTGTAAAAAAGAAGGGAAGCTCCCTTTTTTGTCTCCTCCTCGTCTTCAGTGTTATTTTCTTGTTCAAACACTAGGGGAAAATTAGAGAGCGAGATAGATCCGTGGTTCATATATGCTTGCATGTTCCTTTTGAATATGAGAACGCCAGAACTGCTGATATTCCCGGTAGACAAGGCAAGTTTCCAGTGTTTTGCTTTTCTGGGCCCAGGGCTTAGAAGAACAAAAAGAATAAAAGAAGAAAGAAAGGGCGGTCGAGGTCAAGGGCTTATGAGCGGCAGAAGGGAGGTTTCAAAAGAGATCAGTAGGGGAGAGAGAGAAACATGCAGACTGTTGTAAGATGCAGTCTTTTTATTCGTGTAATTCCATCGCTTTACATACTTGCATTATCTGTTAAAGTTGAGCAAAAAAATTAAAACTAAAACGGCTATGCCTATGCTCATATACAGCAGAATTCCTTTTCTTTTATTTTTAGAAAAAAGATTGTGCATATAACATTACATATGCAGGGCCATCTGTCCATAAGCCTTGCCTCGAGTCATATGTTCTAGTGTCAGTTTCCGTGTTAGATATCAATAGGAATCTATCACTATTAGTAGTAACAAGATGTTCTGTCGCCTACTGCGGCTGGAACGGGAAAATAAAGCAAATATTTCATACGCATTGCAACATTAAGACGACACGGCAAGATACGACGTGACGTTTATTAGCCTCGGAAAAAGGTAGCATGAACAAGAAATATTAAGCTAATAAGTAGCATGTATATGCATTTAATAGCCAAAAATGGAAAGAGAAATGAAAGTAATATATGACTAATTGTGGCTACAAGCCACACTTGCCGTTACAGTTGATGACGTTACGGTACAGAGTAGGCGTTAACATATCTGATTGGAGTCTAAAGAAAATCAATTCAGAGAACAAAGAAACAAATGGACACCTACGTGACGTAGGTATGAAATGAGTAATAGAACTTCGACACAGAAGGGAAGTCCTTGGTATGAAACACACAACAACGCTGGTGTGTATGTGTGATTTGAGGGTACGTATGAGAATGAAAAGTGAAAATAGAGAAAAAATACCCACAGAAAGACGAGTAACTGATCAAGACAGCTAAAATGAATGACCTAAATCGCCAGGCCGATGTAGTTGGCCTCCTGATCTGCGCAAAGATGTCGTGAAAATTGAGTCGTTGGCTACTCGGAGTTAATAGCGGCTTACCAATAAGACGTGTATAAATATATCTTTAGGCCCCCAACCTGCTACAGAGATCTGACGGCTTACGCGAATATTCGCGCTTATATACCGCTCACCGAGAAGCTCAGCAGACTTCCAGCTGACAAGCCTGCCACAAGACACAAGCCCATGAAGCCGCCTGCTGCCTCACGCTCGCCCTCGTCGACATGATCGTTCGACGCCATCATACAGGCCGACGCTAACCAGCCGTTTGTCATACCAAACGGAAGCTGCACAAGGAACAGGTAAAAGAAGTCGCTACTGATAATGGCACCACGGCCGCCAATATTGCACAGGAGATAGAGCGGCAAGAACCCGATACGTAGCACACTGAAGAGAAACAGCGCGCGCGGGCGATGCTGTAGCGAAAATGGCATGATCGTGGCGATACGCCCGCCTAGGTCGCCCAGGTTCCAGAAGAAGAAGGCGAGCGGTATGAAGGCGCTGGGCTTGAAGATATCGCTAGACTCGGCGGCAGTCTCGGAAGAGCGCACGGATACAATCTTGCCGGTGAAAACGGGGAAGAACATGGCAACAACAAAGCACATGAAGATGCTGGCGGCTGGCCAAAACAGTTTGTAGAACAGACTTGACATGCTGACGACCTTGCGCGAAGCACGCTCTGCCTCGGCAATACTATGAACTGAGTCGGCCATACGTTCGACCAAGCGATTCTCGACAATACGATTGTGGCGTCGCACAAGCGGTAGAAGTGACGCCAGAGCCGCGAGACACACGACTACGGCTGTCAGGAAGGGAAATAGCGCTGACGTCATCTCGGCCATCTTATTAGCATCGTCGCCGTCTGATTTCTGGCGCGCCGAAGCTGCTAGTGAAATCAGCATCTGTGCGACGGGTGGCAAAACACCAGCGATGCCCTGGCCAGCCATCAGACCTTGTGTATACTCAGGACGGCCAAAGCTAGCCGAGAAGGCAAAGGCACCGTTCTGGATAAGACCAGTGGCTAAGGCAGCTATGGCGACCATGCTGAGTAAAAAGACAAGATATAATGCGGGGCTAGCGCTAACAAAGAGAATGGTCGAGAGTCCGAGCAGGAAGAAGACGACGGTATCGATGGCAAAGGCCATTTTCATGCGGAATGGATACGAGGCGGTCTCCTGGATGTTGGTGAGCACGAACATGGCAGCGAGGTTTGTCATTGTCGAGACAGTCAAAATCGCTGACTGAAAGTTCTGCAGAATCCACGGGCTGGCGGCAAACCGCTCCTGAAAGTATGGCGCTGAGGCGAGAAACATGTTCCTAAATGAATAAGAGAATGTGCTCTGTTAGTATCGCGGATATAGCTAGAAAACGCAGCTTGAAACTCAGAAAGACGGGCTGACTTACCACGGCCACAGCATGGCCATGCCGATCACAGCAAACAATGAGTATTCCAACCACGAGAACGGTACATCGCCGTCGTCATCGCCGTCGTCATCGCACGGGGCGTGATTTGGGTCTTCGTCCTCGAGCTCGGTCGGCTGTCCGTACAGTGGCGCATACTCCGGGCCGGCTGGCGTCTTACCAGGTCGCAGCCAGGCGTTGACTGTTGACAATAGCCCAGACGACCGATTCTGCGCTGCAGATAATGACGTAGTTCCTGTATTACTGGCGCGTGCTGAGTTCATCGAAGCAGCCAGGTAACCAGTTTCGGAGTCGCGGATACGCGACATAATCAGCACGGCAGACAAAGAAAATAAGGCCGCGAAAGGAATGAGTAAGCCTGCAAAGTGCAGTACAGCGGCGCGAAATTCGACGGGATTGGTGGGTTGGCTATTTGTTTTTGTTGCTGTTGTGGCTTGTTTTGTTAATGCATCCTTTGAAGTCAATGAAGATAACCAATACAGAACCGCCTTTTAGATAAACAAAAATTACAGAATCGCCAGTATACGCAGTAAAATGTGATCAATGACAGGCTGAATTGCAGGCTAGACTGAAACATATTCAATCTCCAAGGGAGGAAAGATCAGATGCAAGGATGCTTATCTTAATATCTTCATCGTCAACCTCCAGTAAAAGCACCGTGACGAGAGGAAGACCAAGTGACCGTCAATCAGGACAGGGATGTCTAAAAAAGAGGCGCACACTGTTTACTACACTAATATATACGGTCAGCTGTGTCCGTGGTTCTTTGGGTCAACTGAGCCGCTGTAGGATCTGTTACTCCTCGTATTTGACATGCGGCCTATCGCACATTTTGGGAATTAGTACTTACTAGTTGAAAGCGGACAGTGGACTCATACTAGTTCCACTTCCAAGATGTCACGTATCAAGTTTCAGAATGTATCATAACCCTAATATAAGTTAAACAGTTCAGCTACAACTAATGCGCACATTGTATATTCTAGATGGGCTCATGTATCAAACACATCAACTGCAGTCAGTGAAATATACACACACAGACAGTGTATATCCATATATTTTTATCTAGATAGACAGAAGTGATTCATAAGCAATAGTAATTTCAAACCAAGGCTGACGAGAAGCAAGGCTTGGACACTCAACTCATATGTTGTGACATCCGATCAAACTAATACATGTGCACAAAAGCAACCTTAAAATTATAGTATAAATAGGATACACACCACCTCTTATATATTTGCATTCGGGACTATATTATACAATATTTTCATAAGACGCTTATATTGTCACTTAAGACGTTAAATGGCACCTATCTTGTGCTACCTTGATTTCACGCTGGTGAAACACCCAATCAACGCTTGATATAGAGATAGGAAGCATACCACATGCAAATATATTAGGAAGAAAGTCACTAGTTAGAAGGTACACAAAGATTTCCTGTTTGTTGAGAAATCCTAATTGTGATATATCTTCTTGCGGCAGATCATTACGAAGCAGACGAGGTGACTAGCCTTGGTGAATAGTACTTAGCCAAGCTCTTTCTTTGTCAATGCTTTGAGAAAGAAAACTGCAATTAAAGGAACTATCACTAAAGAGAAAGATAATTTACAACTACCTTATTTGGGGAAATACGCTATATAATGGGTCACTTCATGGTAAGAGTTTGTTCAAGATACTTTGTAATCCAGGCATGATTATCTAGTCGAGAAACGACAAGAAAACTTTGGGAATCTGCCACTAGATTCGAGGTTATGAGAGGCGGCCTGAGAATAACAATGTGTCAAGCATAGTGGCTGCCAACATCTGTGCTAGGTTGGCAAGAAATCAAAGAGACAACTCATCTCACGATGCACAGCTTAATAGGAGAAGAAAGCCAACTAATTAGTCAGTTGACGAGTAATAATTCATTAAGAGAGAAAGCAAGCAAGTATGAGATGCCACACCCATATTCCTCTACAAAAAATAAAGGGGACTCCTTGACTATTAGTTTTCGAATATAGGACATATTTGTATCGATGGCTCGGACAGGGACAATGGCATGTAACAGTTTACAGAGGAAGCCAAGGGATAAAAAGTATAGGGAATAGCTGTTAATGGTATATGCAATAACTATAGTTAACAGCACCATCTAGATCTAGCTCAGCTTTCAGACTCATTGAAAAATGATAATAGAAGCAAGACTATAAACTCAATGAAGACATGTAGCTGAGCAATATTTTAGCTCAACCCCTCAAGAAAACCAACTCATCCCTCCTTCTTCTTCGCTTCCCTCCTTATTTCCCGAGTGGCAACAGCCACTAGTCGCAAGCACTCCTGCTATCTGCTAGCTTCATCCAAGTAGGCGGAACCACCAGCGAAGAGCCTGGTGTCTTCTGATAATACTCAACCGTCTAGCCAATAGTCATGTATAGGTAGCCCTGAAGGGGAAAAGGGAAGCAAGAAGCGACTATCGTGTGTTTTGGACACACGAATATTGGACCACCATCATAGCATAAAGAGACATATCATATTATAACTTGTCGGATATTGAGATAAGGAAGGCCGAGCAAATAGGAAATAGAGTAGCAAGTTTATTGAACACGAAGGGATTGAATTGGGACGAAGGAAGCACGAGGTACTTCGTATACTAGCAGCTTTGCCTATTACATACTACGTTATCGTGTCTTACCCGCCGTGCCATATGTTCAAAGTTAGGAGACGAATACAATTTCGTTACTACGAGGTAGTGGAGAGACTTCCTTTTTATCATAATCCTATAATGTTGTTGTCTGTTTGATACCGAGAAAGAGGGGTTGTTTGTTTTGCCAACCACTAGGAAGCGAGTGCTACTGCTACGCTAATACTACTAGCTGTCGATGTGCTTGAAGTTAGTAAAGCAAATAGTACTGCTGCTAGTATATGTATTAGTAGATAACATAGCATATGCATGCGCTTTTTTGTCAAATCTTCCAACAATTCAGCTTGACTACAGCTGTATTTTTGACCGGTCTGTCTGGCTGCATATTGGCGAGGATGCCACGGTGCTGGCTGTGAAGATTGCTCGATCACACAATGACATAAGAATAACGATACTTTTATTCTAGCATGGCATCTAGGCTATGGTAAGAATGCAGGAAAGAAGTACTTGTTAGATAATGCTGTACGAGGAAAAAAAGAGCATTATCTGCTTCGGTTTCTTCGTTTCTAATGGTAAAATGGTGGGTAAGGCTTTAAAATGTACTACGACGCTGAAGAAAGCCACTAAGGACAAGTTACCAATACACCTGACAACAAGAGAAAGAGAAAAGATAAGTCTGGGCCTGGCTGTCAAGAACATGAGACCCTGTCCCTGCAGTAGTAAAGAGAGAATAGGAAAATAGATAAAAGATGACGCATCAACGAAGTGGAAGATATTTGGAAAACTTTGACAATTAGCTTAAGAGGGATATTTAGGAGAACAATAAAGACACTCTATGTTATGACTAGTTATGCAGTTATATTTTCTTTTTTTCTCTAGCCTTCCTCCAGTCCTTTAAAAGGAATGTGATAAATATGCCAACACTTATACAAAGTCGAAGTGCCAGAATGTCAGTTGTTTCACTTAACTTCACTTTGTCTATTAACCTGTAGCCTGCTTACACCAAGAGTAAGAAAACAAAGAACTAAGACGGCCTTGATATCTGCTGGGATGGGTATGATGAATCTTCGGTGCCTCTAGAGCCTAAAACTAGGTAAAATCTTCCACTCTCCCAGGGTTGATTTGATGATCCTTGCCCCTTCTCTGGTAACGATTCGATACGCCATGTTTATTTGTTATTTATTATTATTGTATCTATCGTATCTGCAAATTCGTAACAGCAGTTTCTTACGCACTTAAGCAATATAAATAATAATAAATATTAACTATTACTGCCTAATGCAGCACAATTTTGACTAGGTACTGCTGGTAGAGGTAGGGCTCCCTTGTAAAATCTATAGCTGGTAGAAGAGCCTGAAATCGCAGACAAGTGCCGAGCCAGTGTCCGTTTCCTTTACTTCTATAGGTTTTATTCCATTCTCTACCTGATAGAGTTACAATTTACTGTAGCAATATGGAGTTCGTTGAAAGGTATACTCCGATCGACATTGTAGAGCGTGAAGCTACTAGAGAGAATAGTATGGAAGATTTATCAGAAGACAATTAAGTGATTGGATGGACAATACTGACTCAGCATAGCAAGAACTACGGCTGAATATAGAGCAAAATGGGATGTGAAGAACGACGTGGGTTGTTGCCAATACATCAATTCACATACTACGTAGTAGTATGTGGGATATAGTCTCGGAAAAACAGCCTAAAGTAGTCTACTATGTATTAGGCACATTGAAACTCATGTCTACAATTACCATGATAGAAACTCATATAGTACCTTCTACTTTCTAGGTAGAGCCCATGACTAATACTATCTCTTCAACAGAAATTGGCTTAATTTTTAAGCAAACGAGTAGAGATAGAGCAACAAACTCAACATTCAAATCAGAGATAATACTCGACTTGACAAAAGACATAACAATAGTATAGAGTACTAGATATTGAATCATGCGAGGATAGGGCACGTAATCAATATCACAGAGCTCGTCATAGTTAACCTCTAATCGAGTAATGAGTTAGAAAAAAATATCACAGAGCGGAGTTTCTTCTGTTGGGGAAGACAACTAACAGCACAAGATTTAGTCTAATATGATTGATATATCGCCTTCAGGTACAAACAGCAAGACAAAAAAACCTAGAAAAGTCGGCGCATTCCCTATGCCTTCTAATAGCAAAAATATCTCCCATATGCAGGTAATACTTATCCTCCTGCCCAAAGAGATTTCCTTTTCCTTTTCTTCTTTCCTCTATCAAGACAACTAAGGATGCTAAATGGTGAAGTACCCAAAAACAAAGAAGAAATTAAAGTTTAGAAAACTATCAATAAAAAAGCAGACAGATCCATCCACCTTTTTAACAATAAGATCTTCATCGATAACTTTGCTTTAGTCTGGCCTGATCGGCTAAGAAATGCGATTGTTCTCTATATGAATGAACCAATCGCGTAGGAACTTTTTCGGGTACTGAGGAAATTGCCTAGTCTTAATAGCAACCAAAAAAAAGTTAGACTCTGCCTCGAGATCAGCTCAACTCCAATAGAGAAAGAGGGGGTTTCTCTGTCATGACACCACTACTTACTCAAACACACCCCAAAAATAAAAGTAACAAATCTCGTGAGAAAGTGCGAGGCCGAGACGATGCTAGCAATAATATCACTATTAGTAGTACTAGAGGAAGTAGTAGTTTCCCTAATGATATCAGTATCCTATAGTAGAAAGTGGATCCCCAACAAAAAGGAACAAGAGATATCATTAAAGGACAGGGTCAGTAATATAGGTAAATGGATCGGAGAAGCAACAAAGGCCAAGACTTTGTTCTTTTCTCTTTTTTTCCTTTCTTCTTATGGATTTAGTCCATAACCTAATTATGGTTGAAGAACCCCTCTTTCTTGTTTTTCCGTATTCAGTGCGAAGTATCAACTTGCCAAAGTGTCTAATTAAAGCTTTCTCTGTTCTTCATGCTGAGTTGTATGTTCTTTGTGAGATAGGAAAACTTGAAAAGATATAAAATCAAATCAAGCTCAAGGGCATTTCAGTCCTAAGGCTGTAGCCAGAGTTCACTTGGGTTTTAATTCTTGTATTTTTTTTCTTCTCTCCTTTGCCTTTCGAATCCCCGTACGGCTTGACGATGACGGCATTACACAGGTATATTAATCATCATATATCTATACTTAATTCTATAGCTGCTACTTATTAGAAAAAACCTATGTTCCCAATGCCCCATAGCTGTAGGCCAGACTGCATATCCATATGCACTGCTATGATATCCATATGCAATGCTATGCTTGCGTTGCAGTGTAGATTGTGACTCTTTCTCACGGTCTGTGTATTCATTATTTTGATTATTATTATTTTCTTTTTCTTTGGGTCTTTCTCATACGATAGCCGGCAAGAACGGATTTTCCCCTAAACCTTTTTTAAATCTTTCCCTGATGGTCCTTTCCTTCTGTCTCCTACGAACTTGACGACAAGAAGCCTCTGTTATTGCTATAGCTGAACGTTCTTCTTGGCCCTATTTTCCGACTCAGCATGTAGTTGTCTTCTTTTTATCTACAAGACTCTGAAGTGAAATAATAAAATAACAAAAATTAACTCACTTTTCCTTGCACTTGTCTAGTTTATCAGTCTTATTCTTACCGACCAGCTATCTCCAGATCGTTCCTCTTGCAGTGTTTTGCCTTCTAGTAGCAGCAACAACTAGACTAGATGATCATGGTTGAGGCTGGCGTTTAGTATTTCACTAAGGCACATCCATCCCACCCATACGGGATATACCGCTGGCAAGCAACATATGACGAAGTCTTACTATCAGCATCAGTATCATTGTGAGCACATAACAGTGTAATCGTTATATTAGTTGCCCCCCTTCTATTTCTCCAACTATAGCGGAGTCCCCTACTTCTACTTTGGTATCTCCTCTTCTGTGGTAAGAAACACATGACAGATAGGGAAACTCAAACAGAGCGAAATTGCCTGTGTGGTGTTCATAATCACATGAATCCTATTCCTTGGGATACTCTTCAGCGCGGCACCAGTACGAATAAAAATAACAAACTAAAAAAAAAAAAGAAAAAAAAAACAATTATTAACCCTCAATAGAGTGAAGGAAGGCGGACGAATGATGGTTACAGGAATGCCCAGTAAAGTAATATGATATTAATTGCAGTAATAATTTGTACATAAATAGGTTGAGAAATATTTCAACGTAGTTTAAATTTCCATTTAAATGTCGATGACTAATTATAGGGTTGTATTAACCCTGTTCTTTTCTTGTCTTGGCTGCGATAAAAAAAAATGTTGACCCCATAATTTACAATCTCAGTTCTATCGATGAGAAGGTCGTTAATTTCGGGTAATATTCTGGCTAAAATCTCGGATAATTCTAATTTTAGATTGCTCAAAGAAGTGAGGAAAAGTCAGGTAAATGGAAATTTACTTGAGGTGAACAAAAAAGACCAACAAAATGTACCATCGGAGTGTCATAATCAACGTTTAATTGAGTAGATTTTTTTTCTTTGAAATAACACTTAGGCTTAGTACCTTTAAAAAGGGTTAATCTGTTTAAGGTAGGGTTACAGTAAATGTCATCTATATACGCTAGCATGTTCTCTTCTTCCACAGGAATATTTGATCCTATAATTGAAAATATTTTTCTATGCCTGTAATTGGCATTTACTGTACAGAATTTGAATGCTATGAACGTGTAGTAAAATCTGTAGTAAGTGATGTCACAAATTGAGCTATATTGGCAGTTGGATCACGCAGTAAGGAAAGGCATATAACTAATCGAGTAATGAGTTAAAAAAAAAGAAAGGCATATAAAGGCAAATAGACAAGTAGGTGGTGAAAATAATGCTTTGCTTTCCCTCGATAAATCTTCTACTATCATACAAAGCCCGTTTTTACTGGGTAACATGAACAAGACGGATATCCAGAATTCTCCGAAAGTTTGATTATCTAGTCTATTTGGAGACACTTATTAATGGGTGGCCTATGTAGAAAATGACCTGCATATCTTATTTCTTTAGAAAGTAAGTTTTCTGCATGTTTTTTTCTTCCTTTCCCTTATGTGAGGAAGCAAACATCTTCAACCCAGTGGCTCACCGACTAAATAAAATATCAACATTTATTATAGAAATTATTTTATTCTTCAAAAGCCTAGTTTCGGCACTTGGGCCTTGTTTGATTGATTCCAAAGTCGATCTTTTACCGATTTAAAAAGAATGAGAAATCAATCATTGGAACGTAAAAAATAATAAAAGAAAAAAAGCTCCGTCTCAAGCGCTATATACTTCTCCTACCAGACAAGTCGGGAACCTTTTCCTTCTTTCTTTTGTCCTTTCAGCTATCAGAAACACCAGCACGAGGAATACTAGCGTCTATTCATCGTTGCATCCTTCTGTCATTCATTCATTGGGTTTCCTAGAGTACATCGTTCCTAGCGTCTTCTTTCCTCTCTTCCTATACGTATCTGTTGCTAATCTTCGGCCTTCTTTGCTTCTAATCCTAAACAGTCCCCGTGAGACTGTCGAGGCAAACGACGATTTGATTTTTGGACATCCCCGAGTCGCGAGAAGAAGCGATACTCGACCGTTCTAGGAAAGCTCGTGACTTTGCTTGCTGCGAACTTGGACACTGGACCCTCGTCGAGTACTCTCTCTCTCTCTCTATATATATATATATATATATATATATATTATCATCTTGACAAGCCTCTGCTATGGCGTCGAATCGCCAACAAAACGCTGCCACGGCTGATGCCCCGGCCGGTACCTCAACCTTAACTTCTACCGCGCCACCGGTCTCGCACGCTTCACACGCTTCTCATTCGTCCATCGACTCAACCACGACCAGCATCGCCGCGCCCACTGAGCTAGACGTGGTGTGTACACCTTCTCATTCTCCTGTTGAAGCTGTGTGTTTTTGCCTCATTCTTTTGTTCTTTCCCTGCTTTATGTTGTTTTTGTTTAAGCTGTTCTGGTTCTGTGGCAGTTCTTTTTTTTTATCTTTTCTTTATATACACCTAGGTAGAGAAACCAGAAAAAGAAGAATCAAGACTGCCCGGTTGCTCTGTTCTGCTTGAAGCCCCAAATTTCATTACCGCTATCGATATTTCCGTCCTCATTTGCTAACACTCAATTTACATACAGGATCCCTCCTATCAAACTGATTACGACTCAGCTTTTGCGGAAAATGGCCTGTAAGTACCGATTCAGTCAGCTTTTATCTTTCTTTTTTCGATATCTAGCTTCTTAATCACCTGTTCTGCTCTTCGGGCTTGAAGCACCACGCGTTTTCCGGCAAGCTATCCAGGGCTTTCTCGCTAGACCTTTGTTGATCATTCGCGGGGTCGTAGAGTATGTGTATGCGGCAAGCGCATCTCTTGAAGTAGTACTTCCAATGTGCAACTATGCACACATATATGCATAAGACTGCATAAGTCTAGGTAGCATTGGCTGTTCTTATGCATCGCCGACAGATAAATTAGACCAAAAAACCCCCAACAGACAGATATATAGACACCTCTTTGTTCTTTCGCTCTGTTTTCTATCTTTTCCTCGACGTCCGAATTCTCTGACAGCTTCTCTCTTTTGTTTCTGCTTAGTGATCGAGCCACCGCCTCCATCTCCAGCAGTATGCTCGAATTCCGCGAAATCCATGGCCGCACATATCAGAACTTTACTGATTCGTCTGAATACTGGTGAGTCTTTTTTTTGTTCTTTTTGTAGGGCCTTTTGTTTCGAGCCAACAAAAATTCTACACGAGATAAGAAAAGATTAGATACTTTTTCTCTATACTGACTTGTATCTTCCGATCTTCAGGGGCCCCAACGATGACAAGCAAAATGAGGGCTTGAACCTCACCCATAACATGTTACAGGTTCTTATGGACGGCAAGCTGTTCAACGCTCCCATAACAGATCAGCCACAGAACGTGATAGACGTTGGCACCGGAACTGGCGTGTGGGCCATGTAAGTCAGAAGCTTGTTCCCTTTTCTATTTCATTCCAGTTGTCTTTCCGAGAAGAGAGAAAATAGGCGGCCATTAGCCGTTGCCGTTCCATGTCTTTCCCTATCTGTCTTACTAGCAGAAATACAAGAAACCAGAAAAAGAAGCAAACCTTGCTTAGCTTGGCTTATCTAGGTGGCGCCATAATTCCACCCTTCTCATTCCATTTTCTTTCCCCTCCTCCCAGACCCTAACCAGCGCCGCTAACCCTATAAACGCCATACAGCGAATTCGCCGACCAATATCCCTCCACCAACGTTATCGGCACCGATCTATCCCCTATCCAGCCGAGCTGGGTGCCGCCAAACCTGCGCTTCGAGCTAGATGACGCACAAAAGCCGTGGGGCTACCCAGACAACTACTTCGACTTTGTACACATGCGCGTTCTTCTGGGCTCGATTCGTGACTGGCCGGCTCTATACGCAGAAATCTTCCGCTGCCTGAAGCCGGGTGGTTACTTTGAGCATTTTGAGTTCTCGTACGTGCCTAAGAGCGACGATGGCACGATCACGGAAACTAGCGGCTGGACGGAATACAGTGCGGCGCTACGACAGGCTGGCGAGACGCTAGGTCAGACGTTTAATATTATCGACGACAGCAAGAATCTCGACTGGTTCCGCGATGCCGGCTTCGAGGACATCACTGAGCTGCGCTACAAGGTACCAGTCGGAGGCTGGCCGGCTGATTCCAAGTACAAGATGATTGGCTATCTCAACTTTGTCGTCAACGATACTGATCTTGACGGTTATGGTGCCTACTTCTTTACGCGTGTGTACAACTGGGGCCCCGAGAAGATCGCCTCCATGATCGACAAGTGCCGTCAGGAACTGCATGACCGCTCAGTCCATGTGTATTTCGACGGTGCGTCGGTCTATGGCCGGAAGCCCTTGTCGGCAGATAGCAGCTCCTCGTCAACGATAGGCGCATGAACCATGACGATCTGGAGATGGTGGGTTACAAGCCTGCCTTTCTCTGTTTGTTTTTGCTACTGCTTCTTCTCTGTTCGTTTGGCTGACTAATGACGTTTTTTTTTTTCCTCATAGAGAGACACGTGTTACATGACCTCCCAAAATATCATACTTTGAATATCACAGAATATACCACCATGCAAATTAACATTAATAGCGTGACATACAACACAGTAATTAGAAAGTATAGAAACGTTATGAATATATAGTACAGACAGATAGATGACGATCATAATGGAAGCATGATATGACAAGAACAAAAACAGAAAAAAACAATAACAGGTATATAACTCCGAGACCTAGACCGACGCTTGTTTGACGTGAAGAGAAAGACTAAGACGCCTATCCACGGGCGAA
The DNA here is from genome assembly GCA_001856765.1 of Endoconidiophora polonica. Taxonomy (NCBI): domain Eukaryota; kingdom Fungi; phylum Ascomycota; class Sordariomycetes; order Microascales; family Ceratocystidaceae; genus Endoconidiophora; species Endoconidiophora polonica. The sequence continues at coordinate 46,102 of LXKZ01000423.1, forward strand.
AAAAAATCAATAGCCGTAAATTGCCAAAAACACAGAAGGACCCAAAACAAATATTGCTTATTTAGGTAGACATTTTTAGGTAGACAGAAAGCAAGACATGAATAGAGTAAGAAATTGGAAAGAGTGAAACAAACCCCACCCTTATCTTTCTTGTTTTTTGCTCCGCGCCTTGAACGACTTCAACGGGTCACTCTTGCGTCCACCGCCTGTTGCACTGTTCTTCTGCACTCTGAAGGACCGCCGACCACTTCTCTTGCCACTGCCGTTTCTGCGCTCCCGCTTACCCGGATCCGCCTTGCGGAATGGCACAAAACCATTTGACCCAGAAGCATTGGCAGCAGCAGCAGCAGCTCCGCCGGGGATCAGATATTCAGGCACATGGCGCAGATGCGCCTGCGTACGCGCTGCCCGCAACTCGCCGTCGTGTCTGAGATGCGCCAGCTCCGTAGGATTTTCCTCGAAATGCCGCTTGAGCTTGTCGCTCTTGAGCAGCTCTGAGCGCAATTCGCGCGTACGGGCTTCGCGGATGGCCACGCGGGTGACTGCACGTAGCGCATCGTTCATGCGGTAGCGGAAGGCTTCGACCTGGGCCATGTCAAAAGCATACGGCTTGACTTCCTTGCCGGCTTTAGTCTGGTGCTTGGTGATGCGCGCTAGGATCTTGTCATCGTTGGCTGATGCTTCGCAACTAGTTGGTAGGTGCTTGCGGTACTTGTCTGCTGGGATCACAAATGATAGCGCCATGCCACGCTTGCCAGCACGGGCCGTGCGTCCAATGCGGTGTGTGTATGATTTCGAGGACGTAGGTAGATCAAAGTTGACAACACAGGCGACGTTCTTGAAGTCGATTCCACGCGAGACACCATACTCCTTGTCCTTGCGATGAGAGTCCATCTTTTTCTTCTTCTTCGTCTTATTGTCAGAGGGAGGCTCTTCGAGAGCGGCAGCAGCAACAGAAGTAGGGTTGTTAGTGACTTCTTCCTCGTCATCAGCGATGGAATCTTCGTCACCGAGAACCTCTGACTCATCACTGGCGATAATGATGTCGTAAACGTTCTTGTTGAACTCTTCGACAACGTGAATACGTGAGTTCACAGGTAATTCTGAATTGAGAATACACGAGCGAATGCCAAACTGTTCAAAGAAAAGCTTTAGACGGTAGCAGCGGTCGACGTCGGACACAAAGATGATGCTTTTGCCCTTAATCAACTTTAGCTTGAAAATCACGTAGATAAGCAAGAACTTGTCATCCTCGCCGCACTTAACCACAAACTGCTCAATTCCTTCGCCTGCAGCATCTTTCTCTTCAAGATTCAGCACCACAGGCTTGGAGCAGAATATACCTTTGAGCGTATCAACATCCGTCGTCAGTGTGGCACTCATCAAAACCGTCTGGACACCCTTGGGCAGCTTCGCCGCTACATTATGGAGATCCTCGTCGTAGCCGTAGCTCAGTACTAAATCAGCCTCGTCGATCACTACATGCGTTAGCTTATCGGCAGCTAGCGCGCCGTTGGCGATGTTGCTCCACGCACGCGATGGCGTGGAAATGACAATATCTGGCGAGTTGGATAGTAGCGAACGCTGTACAGCATCAGCTACCTTATCAGTCAACTTGACGGCCTGCACATCTTTGGCGCAGAAGGCCGTGAGCGCATCGATGGATTTATGCACCTGGTCAGCAAGTTCACGGGTAGGGACAAGAATAAGAGTGGCAGTAAATGCGGTCGAGTCATACTAATACGCAGAGAAACAAGGATAGATTAGCATTTTGTCACAGATGAAATGTACAGATAAAAACGGGAGTAGTAGCCCATTTGCAGCTTACCTGTTTCCGGCGGACAATGGCCTGTAACACAGGCAGAAGATACGCCGCCGTCTTGCCGGAGCCTGTCCTTGCCTTGGCAAGGACGTCCTTGCCGTCTAGCGCCAATGGGATAGCCTTTCTCTGCACTAATGTCGGCTGCTTGTAGCCCTCCTTAGCAATGGCTTGGAGCAGACGAGGCTCTAAGCCGAGATCTGAGAATGAAATCTCCTTCTTCGCGGGCTTCGGGGCAGGAGTGACGGCCTTGGCCGAATGGATAGCAGTAGCATCACTGGTAAATCCCGCCACGACAGGCTCAGCAGTCTTGTCGATATCGTTGGACGCTTCGTGTTTGCGCTTCATTTTGAGTACGTATTGTTGAAAATAATGATTATGATGCTAATAGCGATGAATGTATGCGAATTTGGAATCGAAGAGCTGGCGTTTCGAGGGTGTTAAACAACAGATGAACAAAACAGATCAAAAGTAATGCAAATTATACAAAAGGAGAGAGAAAAGATAATGGACAAGAACAGTCTTTTCAAGCCTAGAGGCAATAACAAGATCCTTGAATATGAAGATTCTGATTGTAGCTAGCAAAATCTGAATGAAAAGTAGACAAAAGTTCGTGAACAGATGGAAAAGAAAGTAAGACGTTAATTTCCAGTATTTTCTAATCGGTAATATCAACTTTTTTTTTTGATAAGGATTAATAGCGGGGACTCTTATCGATAAGATCGGTTTCTTGGATTTGGGTAGCTAACCCTAGCTTACTAAGAGTGTACAGCATGAAGGTTAAAAACCTGGCTATCAGTGTACAACGACTTAAGCTTCTGACAGACAACGCACGTTAGACTTTTAGGTTTTTCGTGAGGCCTCTTTAACTTCAGTAGACGTAAAATACACACACCCGAGTGTACTATGCTTCCACTTACTTAGTTACGAAAGAATACTAAACGTGTGCACGACAGGAACCAAGGAACTACTAATCAAAACAGATAACAAATGTAACCAGATAAACCTAGCATCCACTAGATTGTCAGAGACAACTACCTTGGCTTCAGTATTTATCTTAGTACTCTTCTTGGCAAGATATCTGCATGACTGGTGAGCCTCTGGCATACAATCTAACTTGTAAGTAATTAACAGCACGAACTCAGGCTGTATGCTGCAAGAATTTAGTCTTCTATCAAGTACATAGTTATGTCCTTTCTCCGGCGTGTGGAAGCAGCACATCATGGCATTTGGGCGGACTAAGAGGCTATCACTGTTGCAATCAAGTTTAGGAAGCCGGTGTATAGCTTCGATTGAGTCCATACTGGAGTGTCCTCTGATGTACCGGTTCTTCATGAGCGTTCATAATACGCTAGACAGCTTCAATTTTATTATAAAAACAGAGGTACATTTAACTTGTGTTGTGTGGCGCAGTTACATCAGCAGCTCTCATAGTATAGATAGTCGCAAATATACACAAACACGTCATTGTCTGTCTATACTTGACGCCTTGGCAGGACAAGCAGCCGTCAGATGGCTAATAGATGGTTGGCAGAACGCTGTAGAGTGGTGGTCTCTTGAGTAACGTATAAATATGCACCTACAGTATTGAGTTGATCTTGAATACTCACACGTTTGTTTTGCCTGTATGAGCGTTTATATATATGTCTAGTAACATCTACATCGCTATGCAATAGAACGATGATAGTTAAGTTACTGTACAGACATAGAAGCCTTCTACTAAGTCTTCCTAAGGCTCGTATGCACATGTAAAAAGAGGATGATAGTGATGTATATTCTGAGTCTACGTAACTCACGAATATCTTACGACTTCAGGGTTGGCTGCCTGGAGAAGTTACCATCATGACTACCTGAACCAGCTGCTCAAGCTTCTGACATACGAAGCACTTAATCTTCTTTGCACCTATCTTACTATTATATTTTAATGTATTGTATTGTATACAGTTAATGTCTACTAGAATGACAGAGATTATACAACGCCAAATTAGCTACCAGACAGATATCATAGCTACCCATAAGCCATCTACCCAAGCTTCTATTCTAACCACTCACCTCTGTACACCGACAGGATCTTGAAGTGGCTTTGTATCGAGCAGCCAAGC
>LXKZ01000425.1:0-59348 GCA_001856765.1 Endoconidiophora polonica
AGTGTACAAGTACACTGCGCACGGAAATAGCCCCACCTTTGACATATGTTGACGTCGCAAGCCCCCCCCACTTTTATTTTCATGTAGTCAGTGTCAAAAGACCCCACCTTTAACTAGCACTCTATCAATTTTATGTTGGCACTTCTAGTAAGTTCGGAAAAGAAAGACATGCAGAGTGAACTTCTGCGAAGCTAGTGATATAAGCTCAACGGAACGAACTGAAAATGGCGGCTCGCTGCGATGCGGTCATAGACAAGCCAACTAACTACCTAAGCCTCAAAATGCAGTCCTTATGCTCAGGAAAGTTCTCGCGCTGGAAGCAGTCTGCTAGGAGACAGTATTCAAGATTGTAGCTTGGGTTCAAGATATTTGAGGTTTTTTTTTATCTTTAACTCAATGGAGGTGATATCTGGGGTTGAGGTGGAGGCTGTTAGACATGTTTTCCATTTTTTCGGGGAATCCGAACTACTGGTCGCCAGACACTGCTGGTGCTGCTTCGCGAAGTAGGTAAGATCACTGCTGACCTCCCTCTCCCAGAATTCTTTTTCCGAGCAGAGATACGTCTCAATAGTATTGTTCGATCGTACATGGTTTCCAAAGATCTCTGCCCTATGCGGACCTTCAGCTACGAAGTGGCAGTATAATAAAGAATTACAGACAAGAGAAGACAGACAAGATAACCCTATCAAGACAAACTCATATGCCCTAAGAACAGTTAGGAGGCATGCCACCATGCGACCTAGAGGATGTTGACTCTACAGCACCATGCAAGAACAAATGACGGGGCCAGAAGCACATATGGTAGTAATGAAGCCAGTCAGTACGGCCCGCAGTGAGAACGAGATAGGGAGCGGGGCCCTGAAACTTGCTTGGCCTGCCTTGGGGACACAGCTCACTATATTATCAATGATCTATCATGTGAGAAACACTTCCATCGTAATTTGGAACTGAAGATATAATCAAGGAAAAGATATGCATGTGCTATTACGCAAAAAAGGTGATCAAGACCTTCTCTTTCGCGTGGCACACGAAGTCCACAGACTTGTTGCATATTAGGAAGTGTGTCTCCATGAAAGCATATGAAATCCAAGAAGCCTTTGACTTGATATCTGACTTGACAGGATGACAGGCCTTTCCCTGGAGGAACAGCGGCCATCACATGTATGTACTAGTACAGCCGTTCCCGAAAATAAGACCAGCAAAGCTGTCTTTCAAAGTTAAACAATCACCCAACTAGTTGAAGGTAGTCATGAGGCTCCCCAGTCTCTCCAATCCTTTCCCCATCGATCATAGCACCATTATGCCAGGAAGTTCCTCATCTGTGTGGTACTTTCAACGCCTGCAACATCATCATGGCCGGGGAAACAGTGAAAGATACCGCCTACTCAACAATGTGATGTCGTACAAGCTTGGTGCGAGAAAGAATATAACTTCGCTAGACGTGATATTGAGCACAAAAGAACTAATATACTTTGAAACGCAAAGGGAAAGTAAGGAAATCCTATTATCAATCTCCTTAACGGACGCTACATCAAGGCTGCCAAAAAGATCATTTACATTGCTGATAAGGAGTGCATTGGGCTTGCTAGCTGTCCTACTACACACCTTTGTATAGGCTGCTAAGAAAAACACATGATGTTACTAAAATTATGATTGACCGGCTGTTACAAAAGAGTGTTGGCAAAGCCTCTCCCAAGCGTGATCCGCTAATGTTTCTAATACACGTGTTTGCAAGTATCTTATCAACTATAAAAAGACAAGCCACAAGAAGTGAACTTGAATATCGCCCTCCAAAGAACTCTGCAAGTTACTGTAGATATTTATGCAATGGATAACCCCGGCTGCTATAGTGCATTTAACGTATAATTTTCTCACTTAGAAGCTGAATCTACACAAAATTGCTGAAAGACAGCTTTACGCGCAAGCCCAGCAGATCATACACGCTTGCTATTATATGAAGAACATTGACTTAACATCTTGGCTCTGAGACAGCCGATGCCGCTTGCTAGGTACACAAAGATGCTGTAGTATCAGCTCAGAGACGAGCTTGGTTTATCCATGGTATTGTGTATCACGCCCATTATTGCACACGCACTTTATTTGTTAGTAAAGAAGATATACAAGAACACCATCTTTTCCTCTATTCACGGTCCATATCCTCGTATGTTTGATGTATGGCTCCTACCTAAGCATTAGTTTCCTGCTCTCGGGGTTTTGTTCGCTGAGTTGGACGACGTGCCTTGTTTATTTTCCACATTGCTAGTATATATAGTCCGAATAGATATCAGACTGTTTAGATATGGACCTTAAATCGGGAAGCAGTACTAGCATAATAAATAACCATACGCAAATCACAATGAGACATGCTATTTCCGGAAATGTTGTACAAGTTCTAGCTCGGTTCTTATTTTTTGTACTATCGTCTCCTCAGTCCTTGATCGAGTGTGGCAGGTCGCCCATGATTGATAATCTGAATCTGGCGCTCAACCCAAACATGGCCATAAACATTGCAAGAAAAAGGCAAGAGAAGACAAATGATATTCGTGAAGAAAGTCACAGTGTAACAAGTGTAAAACAAGGCCCATTGACAAAGACACATGTTATCTCTGAATCACTTAAAACTCTGTACCATCACCAAGTTATGGAATGGACTAACAAAATTCATATCCACAATTAGGGTTACGTACAGTCCTTAGGTCTTATCTTTTAGTAATCGATGTATATCGCCATAAGTAGACATTTAGTAAGCCATCACCAATGTTCATATTACTGATACTATCACTATATTACTTACGATAAGACTACATTACATTCTACAGAGATTGAGAGAACCTGAACATGCAGATAATTCAAGACAAAGTCGAGTTCCCTCGAACACAATGGACAGTAGAGTAGAGAATGGACAGTTTAGGCAGATAAGATACAAAAATGACCCGTTCTGCTTGATTCTGCAGAACTTCGTCACATCGTGTCATTCTTGTAGTTGATTACTTGAGGCAAAAATATATATAGTTTGACCTGGAATTGACTGCTGAAAGAAAATGAAAGGAAAAATGTGAGTAGTAGGTGAGTGGTACTTGTTTGTTCTGACTGATCAAATTTGAGGCTGGCTCAGCAAGTAAGATATGGCAGAAAGTGAATGTGCATAATTAGTAGTTAGTACTAGTACATAGTAGTTATCGTTTTGACTAGACACCGAGCTTGAACAGCCGCGCCAAGTTCTTCCGCCTTATTTCACCTTTTCATTTATAACCGGACAATACGTGTAGTTTACAGAAAGCGCCAGTGCTTTGTTTCTAATTTGTGCTTCTAGTACTTGTTTTAGATGTCCATGATTTATAGAAGAAAATAGAACAGAAATAAAAAGCTCGGTCGTAGGCTAGTTTCGATTTGATAGTCCACACAATACGCAGTGGCCAAGTTCAAGAATAGGAGCAGTACTAATATCTACCAATAACGTATTCTATCATGTGGGGAAGAGTGTAAGTGTGTTTATTTTTTTATTTTTTTATTTTCTTATTTTCTTTTTAATCATTAATCTTATTGAGTTTCTAGAACTATGAAGATACTAGTGTGTTTATTATTAGTGGTTGGATTCTAGAGCTTTAGTAGAAGTTTCCTAAGGAGCAGACAGACAAAGGCGCCTCCTGGTGGCTTCCTGATACGCGCCTTTGTGAAACTTTTTGCTCCAATTATGTATCTTGGACAGAATTTAATTTGGTGTATACGGCGGCATCCCCAGCGTTAAGAGATTGCAAGTTAATGGTGTTTATGTACGTATATACCCATACAGGCAGACCTTTAACGCCAGGCCAATCAAGCGACTTATCGAAGACAAAACACAAAACACAACGTACCAAGGGTGTTGTTTATTGTCGTCAGCTGGCTCTCTCCGGAGGCCTGGATTCCTAAGAGGCAACAATGCCAGCGACTGCAATGATAAATGGTAACATTAGCATCGATGATATAGCACCAATAAACTACCAAGGAGAACTTGCCAAGGCAGCAGCGCGAAAGATAATGTTGTTCGTCGCTAGAGTGACAGAGCCTTTTTTGGAGGCAAAGAAACGCAGATCACGGGCTATATCCTTGAGAGCATAGAAGCTTCTTCTTCTTCTTCTTCTTCTCTTTTTCATATTGTTAAGACTCTGTTTTAAGCTTAGATAAAAACAGTCGAGTGCCGGTAGTTTCAGCAAGGATGCCATCCTGAGACATAGCAGCAATTTTTCTGTTTTGTACAGCATGCTAGGCTATTGACAAGGAGGCCGGAGCAACTAAGCTTTATTATCATGCACTAATACTAGTAGTTTAGCTGTCATTGTGCTGCGGGCTCAGCGCATCATGCTGTTGTGAGGCGCCCTGAATCGTTCACCCGTGGCAGCAGCCATGCACAGTACGTGTAAGCTACACAATACAGCAGCGGTAATGGATACGGTGGTCCTTTGGTCTGGGGCATCTTTTGTGGTATCTTTTGCTGTTCCGTGGTTCCAGAATCTAAATCAATTGATCAGCCAGCCTAGTTCTCAACAAGCGCAGAAGTACCTATCATCACATGCTACTAGTTATGTAAATACTGGTCAGATGGTGTCGACATCATTTAGGGTCGTCCAAAGAAGCCCGTGATCACAGCTCCATGCCAGGCCGTAGCCTCCGAGCTTCGTTCTTGTCTGTTGTTCTACTAGTTTCTATTGAAACTCATATTGAATCACGTGCCCACCTTCCAAGGTTAAGTATATCATATATTCACTTGTTTATCGTAATAGAATTAATTTTCAGCTTTGAACTGTCAACACTCCCCAACGTAGACCCCAGCCAGAGGGTATCTTCTCACATCAACTAGGCAGGCGAGAGATTTCTCCTTGGCAACAGCGATATCGTGAGTCTAGTGAAGCAGGCCCGGGGTGGTATATAAATCGTACAATAGTTCATGTAAGCACGTAAATAATTAATTCGATATGAAATGAACATTCAACGCAACAAAACTTCACAACCCATGTCGAATTAGTGTGCATAATAATCACTATCTCCTTCGAGACATCAATATCATGAGTTTCTCTAGGAAAAAGCGCATGAATGAGAAAGCATTATTGCAGTACTACTTAAGGTAACTGAGCAACCAAAAGAAGCATAAACATAAACAAAAATTCAAATACTAGCATAAAATCACTAGCTTTGGGAGCGAAAACTTGCAGATCAGAAACGGGATTTCGAGCAGAAACTTGAACATCAAAGCCGACTACTTGGACATCTTATTCTGTTTCGAGTAAGTCTTACTACTCTACTATACTATTACAAATGCTAACCGACGCAATGAAATAGAAACAAGCCATCTTTCTTCTAAAGAATACTTTTGCTATGTTCATGCCTTTCTGTATCCCGATATCAACTTTGATACCACCATTCTTCCGAGCTGCTACTTTAGGTTCTATCTTAAGGAGCTTCGACCATAGGTTGACTTTGGTCAGTTACACAACCAGAAGTTCCCAGAGGTCAAATATCTATTCGAAAGCTATCGTCTCTTCCAGTCAGTTTATATTATTAGCTTTATGCAGCATAATGTATCAAGTTGGGGTATATCTAAAGGAGCCGTAGTCGACTTTACAGGTAAGTACATCTAGACTCCTATGGCACTTACTCGTACTGCCAGAGAAAGCCGTGCAACTTGATGTCTGTATCACTCAAGCACGAGTATCACAAATAATGTCTTTCCTGGGGCTTGCCCAAGTATCATCAATCCAGCTCAGTCAGATATAGATTCAGCACTAGTACTACAGTCTACTAAAGCTACAACTTCCACTGGCTTTTAATGCTCCTCAAGACCTTACCAGTAGTAAGAGACCTACTGCTTCGTCAAAAAAAAAAATTCGCCTCCACTGCCACAATAGGCCCAGATTTTATCTGTGTAGGTCAAGCTCTTAATGAAGAACATAACTTGCTCATTTTCGAGTACAAATATCCAGGGACATTACCTCTAGGGACTATGGGACTATCTCAAGTCATAGACCCTAGCAACAATAAGGATAACTAGACTATCTTCTTCAGAATTCTCCGCAATAACAAAAGAAGCCAGATAGCTGAGCTTAGTCCAAATCTTTTACTACTTAGTATCTCTAGGCCTTAAGCATAGCTATCTATTTTGTAGCCAGTCCACTATATATCCTCACCACAGCGTGGCAAAATCCTGGTGGACTACGTCATCATGCTGTGACAAACCAGCACACTCTTCGTGCCATCGTAAAACCCCTTGACAACTTGACGAAATTCCTAGCTTCGAAGATGATATCAAGTCCATGTCTGCTGCACTAGTTCTAGCCATGTTGCTATTATCAATTGACCAGCCGAGAATGAGCTTCCAAGATAGGCCCAAAGTGATGATGTAGCCCTAAGGCACTTGCAGAATGAAGCCCAGGTCTATACTCGGCTTCGAGATCTTCAAGGTGCTGCAGTACCAGTGTATCTAGGCCGTGTGGATGTTGAAGGCATAACCACTGCTTGGTGTGGAGCATCACGATATTCGATACAGCAACATACTGTGGGACTAGCATACAAAAGATGCTGATGCTAACTAACTTTGAGAATTACACACTACACAAGAGGACACCAGTAGAGGCGGGCTATGTTGGTGATATAGTAAGCTTCTGAATAATAAAGCTTCTATATAACTGACAAATTGATGCTTTATATATAAACTAAGTGCTACTATAGAGGGGGGTGCTACAAGGGAAGGTTATCATACAATAGACATTATATAATATAGTTAAGTACTACGTGTAGGTTGAAATAGTAGCGCCCATGAATTCCATCGCATGTTCCCAGAGCCTAAACCTGCACCTCTATAATAAATATAACTAGGAAAAAAATATATATAGACCAAAATAAAAGTGAGGATAGAAAGTACACAAGAAAATAACAAAAAAGGAGAATAAAATCGTAATTTAATAAGTAAAAATAGTCAGGTACTGTAAATGTTGGGAGTAGCAAGGAGGAGGTTAAACAAATGGTTCAAATAATCTTGTAATAAAGATAGACAAATATATCTCTTTTCAGCTTGCCGTCACAGACCAACGGCTTCTAGCGCTTTGATATACTCCTCCTGGTGTCATGTGTGCAGGTTGTTTGAGTTCGAGCTTCATCTGCAGGCTTGTCGAAGTAGCAGCAAAGTTACAGTAGGGGCTGCTTGCTAGCTGGGGCCTATTCGCCCCCCCTAACGTTTAGCCATCCACTGCAGGCGACAAGAAGCGACAGGCGAGCCTCGAACTATCTAGATCCTGGCCTATTCAAGCGGCGGCTGCTCTATTCTGCGCTTTGTTGTCTGAATTGGCAGCGCTCCAAACAAAAAATGTCAACAAACGCCTTGCAGGTTTTCTTTCTTTTCTTTTTCGTGCTTTATTCCTTTTTTTTCTTTTCCTGTCTGCCTCGATATCGCTCATAATCAAAATTGAAAGCATCACAACTGCCTTCCTCTCCCTCTCTCTACTTTCCTACTTGTGACTATTCCTGGCGCTTCAAGCCAAACTGCCGGCTGTTTCTGCCTCTCTCGACCCCTTTTGAGTGTCGTCGTTTGTTCCTGTTCCTATGCTGTCAACAAACCTGCATGCATTGGCCAGCCCAGTCTCAATCGACTTATAACAATCCACCCACCCACCACCACCCATTATCACATAGCATAGCACTGATATAGCACCAGCATAGCAGTGCTGCTATACTACTGCTACGATAACACCATCACTCTATCCTAGGCACTAATTACCCGTGCTTGCCCCAAGCCTTGACTGCCGCCGCACTGCTCATTCTGCAGCCGCCGCACTGCTTGTTTTCCCTTTTCTTCAGACTCTCCCTCTATCTTCACAGCATCATCATCACTACCATCATCACCCTTTTTCTACACAACCTAATTCCAACCTATTGTCTCCTGTCACCTTTCTCGAGAGCCGCCGACTGTCTCGACCAAAACACGCAAGACTTACCCACTGAATATCGCCTCCTGTATTCTGTTTTGCCTTCCAGCCCGGCGCCAGCCATTCCTTCCACCCACCATGGCGGCCGTCGCAACTTCCATGGCCATTCCAAAATCCGCCTCCGTCAAGCGCGATACCAATCACTCGCCCGGCCCTCGGCATTTCCACCGCCATAGCTATTCACACAGCAGCAACAGCGCCGGAGCTACCGCTTCATCAGTGTCGGCATCAGCTCCCAAGACCAGCTCGTCCCGGCCACGGGATCGTCTAGGCCTTGACAACTCGCCCGTAGACCAAAATGGAAGCTTTGAGTTCGATCGCGTGCTGAAGAGCGGCTACGTCCAAAAGCGCACGCAGAAGACCAAGGTATGAAGCCTATCAACTAACTCAGCCATCCAGCTTCTAGCCTAATTTCATACTAACACCGCAAAATAGACATGGAAGCCTGTCTATCTCGTCCTTCGCCCAACCTCCATCTCCATCTACAAGAACGAAACTGAAAGCAAGCTCCGCCACAAAATCGAGCTTTCCGACCTCACAGCCGTTGCCCAGCTCAAGGACCCCAAGCACAAGCGCGAACATGTATTTGGCCTATTCTCCCCGTCGCGAAACTACCACCTACAGGCTAGCTCAGAGGCCGACGTTTCTGATTGGGTCGAGCTGATTCGCACCTATGCCCGCATCGAGGAGGAGGAAGAGGAAATGTTCTTGCAAAGCCCCCAGTCCCACCGCCCTGGCGCTGCCTTGATGGATCGTATGTTCAACATGAAGAGAAGCGTGGGCTCCCATGGCCCCAAGAAAACCAAGGATCTTGAGGATCGTATGCTCACCTCATCTCCTGAACTTCAAGTCAATCCTCCAACGCCGCGCGTGAATTCACCTTCCATGTCCATGGTTATGGATTATTCAGGCCTGTCTGGCAACGAGATGACCTCTGACTTTTCTGACACCGAAATTCCGCGCAAGTTTGTTCCGAGCGCATGCACGTCGTCCGAAAACGTCGTTGGCCCCATAGATGAGGATGCTGTTCTCGATACTACTACCAAACCGCGCATCAGCACCTCTCAGCCCTCAACTACGACCTCCCCTATCGCCTCTGCTACGGCCACAGCTACAGCCACAGCGCCCAATGGCACGGCTATTCCTGACCCTGACCGGGTTATCTGGCATGACTGGCTGTGGATGCAGCGCAGCAAAGGTGGTGTCCGTCAGTGGCGCAACTACTGGGCTGTTCTGCGTCCGCGCAATTTGATCATGTACCGCGATCAGAGCGAATACACGGCCCAATTCATTCTGCCGTTAGGTTCTATTGTCAATGTTGTTGAGATGGATCCCATGAGCAAAACCAAGAAGTTTTGCCTTCAAGTCATCACAGAAGAGAAAACATTCAAGTTCTGTGCGCACGAGGAAGAGGATCTCGTCCAGTTTCTAGGCGCCTACAAGAGCCTATTAGCAAAGCGCCGAGAACTAGAAGCTCGGGAAACGCGGTTGCCACCAAGTGCGCCTGGTTCTCGGGAATAAAAGAAAGCAGCATCTAGCGAGTCTACTCTATCCATGTGATTTCCGACCAAGTTTCTAGCTAGGTCTCCTTCTATGGCCTACTTGAAAGCTTCTGAACCGCATACATATCTGGCTAGCTACTTGTTCCTGTAGTCTTCTGCGTTTCTCTTGTTTCCTTTGTCGTAATTCTCTTCTATACCCCGCCCTGTACTGGATCTATTTGCTTCATCTGCTCATGTTATCTCTCATTTCTTCAGTTGGGTGGACTATCTGTTTTTGTGCCGTGTCTTGGATTTTGCTTTCTGGTCCATTAGCTCGTTTGGTTTCTTTTTTTTTTCTCTTTTCATGAGCTACGAGTCACCATTCTCTCCTCTTTTCTCTCTCTTCTCTGACCTCTGTAGTCAGCGTCCATTCATCGTCATATCCTTACTAATTGGCCATGTCTGCTGCTTCTTCAACCTCTGCCAACAACACCTACTGTCCCCTACTCTGTTGGTTACTATCGTATTATTATTATTATATTTTTTCATTTGTTGTTTTTTATCTGGAGTTTGTCTTGCCTTTTTCTTCATTGATTGGCGTCACTTTTATTACTGGCTCCATTTCCTTTGTTACTCTCTTTTTTTCACATCCTTGCACAACCTTACATCCTAGTTGTTCGCCAGCAAAAGCTTTTTTTCTTCTTTATTTTTACCTGCTTTTGCCTACATCTGTGGCTGTTGTCGTTTCCTATTTCCGTTTCTCCTCCATCTGCTCAACTCCAGTAAAGGGTGTTTGATTCCATTGTCTCTCTTTTTTGTCTACTTTACATTACACATCCCAAGACATAGATTCACATCTAATATCTTGATATCTACATTAGCTAGCTTCCTTTTCTTTTCCTATTATCACTGCTCTTGTTAATATACTGCTAATAGCTAGTCAATGGCGGTTTTCACTTTTCCTAAGCACAGGAGTGCTCATGATAACAGTGGAAAAAAGCTTCACCGAATAGCAGCCCCAACAATATAATATCTATTGGCTTTTATCTATTGTCATTCCATACAATCTCCTTGCAGCGTCATCCTAATATTGAAATATTGATTACTGTGTAAACTTGCTGGACCAAGTTCTCTTAATTTTTTTTTTTTTTAATCTCTTAATGCATTTATGGTGGTTTTGGGTATTTTTTTAGTCTAGGTAATAGTGGCCTTTTATCAAATTAGTGCCATTTACTTTCTGAGACTATTAAGAAGATGATGGGTTGTTTATTATTGCCTTTGTATAGTTCAAGGTCCACATTAGGCAGTCTGTAACAATACAGATACTTTGGTAATAATTCAATATATGAAATATCAAACGTAAAAAAACTTTAGGGCAATTACTATCAAGGAGTTATACTTTACTAGTCTAAGCTTTACTTCTCTTTGCAGATGGAAGGGTAAGGCCATCTTTATATATTTCCTCAATTTGAATAGTAAACAATGAGTAACCAAAGTATCGCAAATATTTAAAAACCTTGAAATCTGCTTTTCATACTACTTGAAGTTTATAGATTGCAACGCTCATTCTAGTATCTTAGTAGATACCATGAAGCTCCAAACGTCTCTTATTATCCTGAGTTACCTGCTCCACTGCACCATCAACGCTACTACCGTCACAACCAACACAACAAGCATCATTGTGAAGCCACAGCTACCTCTGTCCTCATCTGGTCGCTGGATAGTTGACAGTACTGGCGCCCGCTTCAAGCTCCGCTGCATCAACTGGGTCGGCCATCTCGAAACCAACATTCCGGAAGGCCTGCACCGACGCTCGCTGTCATCCATCGCGGCCTGGATCCGCGCCGCTGGCTTCACATGCGTGCGACTTACGTACAGCGTAGACATGGCGCTGCATCCAGACATGTCCGTGCTCAACTCGTTCGTCGCCGCAGCCGCTGCGAGTAACACGTCAGCGACGGCGCTGTTAGTTGTGTATGCGCAGGCACTCATGCACAATTCATTCTTAGCGACAGCTAGCGTCCGCGACGTGCATGCGGCGACCGTGGCGGCGCTGTTGGAGCAAGGTGTGGTAACAGTGCTCGACAACCACGTGTCACGAGCCAGCTGGTGTTGCAATCTGGTAGATGGCAACGGCTGGTGGGCAGACGCGCCGTTCTAATCACCGGAGAATAGCCGGTATTTCGAAGCATTAGATAGGCTAGAGGCCCTCAATGCAACGGCGGCGTGGGCGGCGGAACAGCCCGGCGTCGTCGGCATGTCGCTACGCAACTAGCTGCGCGCCACATGGACGCTGATCTTGTGGGCGACAGAGCCGTGGTTCCGCCGCATGAAGGAAGCGGCAGAGCTGGTGCACGGGCGGAACCCAGGCGTGCTGATCATCATTGGTGGCCTGAACGGGGCGACGGACCTGTCGTTGATCAACTGGGGTCGGTTCGATACGTCGGCATGGGCCAATAAGAATGTGTGGGAGACGCACGATTATGCCTCCACCATCACCACGCCGGACCTATTTGGCAGTTGCGTGGTCCAGAAACTTGAGTATGGCTAGCTGTACGGGTTTGTACTAGCACAGGCTAGGCGCAACACAGGTCCGCTCTTTGTAACCGAGTTTGGCGTCGACCTGCAAGGCGGGCCGGGCGGCGTAGGCTTGAGCAATCCGGACCGACGATATCTCAAATGTCTTGTGTCATATCTCGAGAAAACGACGCCGACTGGACATACTAGGCTCTGCAGGGCTCGTACTATGTACGCGGAGGCGTGATCGACAAGGAGGAAACATGGGGCGTAGTAGACTACAGATGGACGGGGTGGAGGAGCAAGGAGTTTGCTAGTTTGTTAGGCAACATGTGGCTTATGACGCAAACTCCAAACACATGAAAAAAAAAATATGACAGGAGTCTAGAAGAACATAGAAGAAAAGAATTGGAATTTTTTAAAATTTCCCACTATGATAAAAGGGTGAAGAAAGAATAATACATGGCATGCTTTGTATATATATATATATAACGACAGGGAAGCCTTTTGGAAGTAATGATACCTGGAGGTTGTTGTGGCGGTAGAACTAGATGTATATGGGATGAAACTGGTGGCTGCAGTTAGAGATATTAAAAAGACGACAGGTATAACGATAATGAAAGGCAATAGACACGATCTAATTTAACGTGAAGAACTCGTCATTGAAGTCTGCCATATCGTGGACCTGTAAATCGTCGTCTCCGTCAATGTACATGTCATCAAACCCCTGTCCGTCTGTACTAGTCGGGATCTCTGTGGTTATCACACCCATCGCCGGAACCGGTGCTGCTCCAATGGCCGGTGGAGGCACAGCCGATACCGATGGCTTACCGCCGCCCATTGGTGCAGGCGGGGCTGCAATGCCTGCGGTCTTGGATGGCGCCATCGGTGCTGGTGGAGCTCTTCCCATCTGCGCTGGTGGTGCCGCACCCGTCTTGGCCGCTGCTATTGCTGCTGGTGTCGATATTGTTACTGCCGTAGACACCGGCTCATCAATAATAAGGATATCGTCCGAGTCGCCCACTGGCGCAAACGACATCTTAGGCTCTGTATGCGAGCTGTACCGCGGTGGCGGTGGCGGCAGCGTGGTCACTGTAGTGGCATTGGCGACCACGGCTGCCTTCTTCTTGGGTGCCTGTTTGGCCTTTCCCATGGCTGGAGGGATCTGCGGTGGTGGAACAGGTGTCTGTTTAGGTTCGCCTGGAGTGAAACCGGTGCCTGTGTATCCCATATCTGATGTTGTAGCCGGAGATCCCTTGCGACCTGTCGCTGCCGGTGTTGCTTTGGCTGTTGCTGGAGACACCTTTGAGAGAGCGGGGGAACTCTTGGCAAGGGCCGGTGAACTCTTCGCCAAAGCTGGTGATGAGTTCTTGTTGAGTGCTAGTGAGGCCTTGCCCAAAGCCGGCGAGGCTTTATTCAAAGCGGGAGGGTTTTTCTTCGCAGGTGACTTGGAGATCCCAGCGGCAGTACCCTTGGCAATGGCGGCTTTGGAGACAGCTGGTGAAGCCTTCTTTCCGGAGGGAACGGCCTTTGATAGCGCCGGTGAGGCCTTTGCTGTGCGTGGAGTAGCTCCAGAAGACGACGGTTCCTTCTTCATCATCAGCGGCGAGGCACTGGCGCGGCCAACGACAGAAGGTGGCGGCACGGGCGTAACTAAAGCCTGTACCATGGGTGCTTCAGGAACCATTGATGCCATCGGTGCCGTTGGTGCGATTACGGCGGCACTAGGAATTATCGGCGGCGGAACAGGAGTCGTTTTTAGTGGCACATGAGCCTGGGCCGCAGAAGTCTTGCGCTCGGTAGCGATGGTCGCGTTGGAGGCAGATGATATAGTAGTTGTGGTGCTATGGTTCCAGGTTGTGCCGTTCTTAGTGTGGATGCGCTCGAGGTCTCGTGAAAGAATTGCTTTGGCGTCGGTCTATGAGGCTGTTAGAAGATACAGCAGATACGATAATGTTCTTAGGGGGTGGGACTTCTCGTACAATCTGCATCTCGAGCTCGTCGAGAGCGCTTTGCCAGCGTCGATCAGCATCGGGAAGCCTTGATTTCATCATTTCTTGGATCGATGTGAAGTCGCCCGCTGGGCCAAGGCGCGCAGCCTCTCCAAGGGCTCGTCCCATATCAATGATCTAGTGTGTCAAGAAAAGCCGAGTAAGTCATAAGTCACGGTAGTGGTCCAGCAATAGATCTTTCGGTGTTGACTATCGAGATGGTGGGCAAGAGCCTTACCAATTGCGTCTCGACTTCGACGAGTCGCTGGACGGGATCGCCTAGCGGCAATGATGACCCCATTTCTGATATACAATGCCGTATATGTTATAATATTTTGTGATAAATACCAGATAGAATATAAGTTATAAGCTAAAATTGCCGGCGCATCAGCCAATCTATGATGTCAAGCTTTAGGCGATTGGAAGCTAATTCAAGAAGCTTTACACGCGCTCTAAACCCGCCCGTTTTGAAGATGACGGATAGATGCAGCAGGGAAGTTCCGCACTACCGTTGTGCTATAGCAAGTTTTTGCAACCCTTGTGCGGCAAGTAACCCTTGTACTGCAACAGGCTACTAAGTCTGCTTCCTTTTTTTTCCGTTTTGCCAAATTCTACGCGTGTGTGTGTTCTACGCAAGTGAATGGCATATGTTATATAACAACTACAAGATGACAGGCCGTCATCTCACCGTACGTTTACCTATCTTCGCACATACTAGCAGAGCCAATATGCTAACAGTTAACCTAAGGAAAAGTCATGTAAAGTAACCTGCGCTTCAAGAGCACCATATTGAGACGCATTTTTGCAGAAACCTACTTTTCCAACACATGGTATTAGTTTTCTTAATCATAAGACACTGTGAACTAAATGTATAACAAGCCCGTCTTGGCCCGTTTTCAGGAGTTTTTGGGGCCAACCTGTTGCAGTCCCCACCTAAGGGGATTTTTAGGTACGGCAGTATATGGCATACATAGTATGTCGATATGCGCAATGGCCATATGAGATTGGGGATGTCTTGTCCTGCCTTGGATCTATGATAGAAACTTGTCCTAATTGCCATAACCGCATCATTGGAAAGCCGAGTGGGCTAATCAATACAGCGGCTAGAACATGCCAACTTTGCAACGCCGTTTGTTCCTAATGCTGGTTATCATAGAACAAAGGAAGGAATCTGGAAGGAAGATGTCCTTCACTATCTGGGACCTGATGTTTCCATGCTTATTCCCTGTCTTCCCCCGTCCTTTTTTGCTCAAATTTCTGCTTCTATATTGTTTGTTAGTAGTGGTATTGTCCTGGATTGGCTCCTCGTTGCTGTCCGTCGGTGCCAGCGAACCAATCAGTTTGTGAGACTTTTTTTTTTGAGCTGTTGACCTAGCCTGGTTGCCCCTTCCCAGTCGGGTCGACCGGCCAGAGCCAACCATCAGGAGGAAGCTAGCGATGAAGAAAAACCCTCTTCTCTACATGTACATATAACACTTGTATGTATGCCAGAGTCTCTGCATCTTCCACCATTGTCTTTGTTGCCGCAATATGAGTAATATCTGGCCTCTGCTGCACAGTAACATGCATGTGCTGGAGGCAAAATGCTCGCCCATCCATAACCGGCCACGGCTGGTTCCTGCCTTCACTGCAGCAAACGGCACTCCTTCTCCCGTTGGCTGTCATCCCTCCATTACCTTACACACACCAAACGGAATTTGCGCCTGCAGTTGATGATCCAATTGTTGTTGCAGTTGCTATTTGTAGATGTTACTACTGTTGATGAGAAATAAATAAATAAAAACTTACTGTAGTAGCCTTGCTAGTCTATTGCAGGGGCAAGGCCAAGTGTTGATGATTCTGTGTTCACTATTTTTCCAGCCCTTCCTCTTCCTTTCGCTCTTGATAGTAAATAAACACCGACATTATCATCGTTGTTTGGTTTTTGCCATAGATTTTCCTTTCCCGCAGCTCCCATTGCATCAAATACTGACGCCTCCTGGAGCTGCATCAAGCACGTCTTCAACTTTTGCTTCACCCTGAAATACCCACTCGATAGACTGGCTAGCTAGCCAGCTCGTCCACCATCACACATCCCCAAACCTTGTCGTCTATACTCGTTTGTGACTATTTTATAGCTTAGCAGCGCATTCACAGCTAGGCTGGGCTGGTTGGCACGCATAGTATGTAGGACTTCCCTCTCTCTCCTGCTTCTGCTAGTCATACGGCTGCCATTGTCATCGGCCATTGTCACTAACAGCTATTAAGTAATCGCCTTTGCCTACTATATTTCCCTTCCATTCCCTCTCCACTAGACTAGGCTGTTGATTCTGACTTCCCGCTCTGAGCTGCGCCCACCAACCTTTTTTGGCCTCTTCCGCAGGCTGCATGAAGCTTTCTAGTGGTGATTATTGCATGAAAAAAAGAGAAAAGAAATAAACTTTCTTCTGCACTGCAACATCAAGCTAACAACAACTATTGCCTACTTGCTAGTAGCGATTGTCGGAAAACATACTGCGAAACTAATCATCACTGCTAAGCCATAATATTTGGCGGCAAACAGACTGTCTAAGAGCTCGTCTCACGCAAACGACCCCTTCCACTAACGACCAGCCACATCCTGGGAGGGACTGCATAAAAGGTAAGGTCTAACCCATACAACCGTCAATACCAGATAGACTTTCACACTCGGCTAGCGTTTTGCCTGACTTCATGTTGGAAGCTCTTTTAGCATTAACTATGCTAGCAGGGACTCCTAGCCCCCCAGAAAGACATTCACATCCCACATTTTGAACTGCCAGAACGCTGCTGGTTAGTCGGGGCAAGCATTAGCAGCATCCCTCTTCCAAAGGCACAGGTACTACCACTGCTGCTGTTGACTCCTTCTTCCCTTCTTCTCTTCTCTGCCCGTTTGTTTTCCTTCTTCTCCTGGATACATTTCAGCTTTCTAGTATTGCATCTTGATAGCTACCTGTTCATCTAGTTTCCTAGGTGGTTTCTATGCATCGCAACTTTTTTTTCTCCTCATTGGCTGATTCTGTCTTGTACATTACTGATCATCTTGCATTAGCTATTTGATATTCTTTCGTCTGTGCTTTTTATCTTCAGTACCGCATATTCTCCAATCTTCGCTTTGAGCAGGCTTACAACCCATATTGTAAATATTACACCCAGCTCCTCACCTCAACAAACCAAAATCCACCCCTTTACTCGCCGCTTATCCACTACTCCACGTCGACCGCCGTTCGTCTGACCTGCACCCATCGTGTCTTTTGCCCGCCCCATCTTGTCGCATCCGTCTCCTTTTCCACGCGACCACTCTTGCAAGGCCTGATATCCGTGCTTTTTTCTCTTTCTCCCAGACTACATACTACCATTACACCTCTACCACTACACCACTTGTATCTACCTGGATCCTCAATTCTTGTTTCTTTTTGTGTTTCTGTGTGTCCAGAGATCTGTCTAGCTCTCTTCACCAACACCCCGCCTTTTCCTATCTTATTTCCTATATACATTTTTTTTCTTTTTTCCTTGATTGCTGTTTGGCTGTCAACTTTTAGAGAATTGCTTCTGTACTTCTGTCTTTCTTTTTTCTAACAAAGTGTGCTAAAGCTTCGGCATCCGGTTTCTTTGCTCGACCGTATACTACCTCCCGACGTCTTGCCCTTCGATCCGATTTATTCTACAACCGCAATGTCCGACCAGGCTTCTGTTCCCGCCGAGAACGGCCAGGCTCAGCAGCCTATGGCCCCTCCGCCTCTGCACATCCCGCAGAATAATAAATCCATTTCTGCTTCACTGACTTCGCCTTTGGAGCAGGGTGTCATGTCTCCCACTAGCGGTGGTTTTGTTCGTCGTGCTGCCCCCGAGCCTAACAAGCGGGCGTTGTACATTGGCGGCCTTGACCAGCGTGTGACTGAGGAAGTTCTGCGCCAGATCTTTGAGACTACTGGCCATGTCCAAAACGTCAAGATTATTCCCGACAAGAATGTAGGTCCAAACACATATAACTACTGAAAAGCTCCTATACCTCTTTTGATGCAATCGGTACCAAAAGGCACATTCACCAATCACCCCATCAACAGTATTACTTGCATCCTCTTCGCAATGCGTGAATAATCAAAGCGCGTTTGAGCGTGGTGCATTACACTCTTAAGATATGGTGCATGTGAGAGGTGTCTCTTATTGATATATATCATTCCACATACCTCGCATCAGCCTTATGCTATCTCCCTTTATGTCGTTAGGATGTCTTGTCTTTTCCTCGTATATCTCTCTCCTATTAGTATATGGTAGATAAGACACAATGCGCAAGGTGTCGACCATGGGCATGACTTTGGTCACTACACCTCTCTTTCCCTCGCCGTTTTGTTAACTATCTTAAGACATATGACCGCTTTTTGCTAACAATGGCTTTGTACAATATCAGGCTAAGGGCTTCAACTACGGTTTCGTCGAGTATGACGACCCTGGCGCAGCTGAGAGAGCAATGCAAACTCTTAATGGCCGTCGGGTTCACCAATCGGTAAGATCATTCACAATATCAAAAAATCTTGTTCATAACCTCATAACGACTTCTGAAGAAAATATACTTCAACACGGAATTGAACTTAAACAGTTTAATCTATTGACATCAACTAATCAGAATGCCCCATATACAGGAAATAAAGGTCAACTGGGCCTATCAGGCTAGTACCAACAACAAAGAGGACACAAGCTCTCACTTTCACATATTCGTCGGCGACCTGTCCAACGAGGTCAATGATGAGATGCTTACTGGGGCCTTTTCCGCTTTTGGAACTCTTTCTGAGGCCCGTGTCATGTGGGACATGAAGACTGGTCGCTCTAGAGGCTATGGGTTTGTTGCCTACCGCGATCGTGGTGATGCGGAGAAGGCACTGAGCTCCATGGACGGAGAATGGCTTGGATCAAGAGCTATCCGTTGCAATTGGGCGAATCAAAAGGGCCAACCTTCCATTGCCCACCAGCAAGCTATGGTCGCTATGGGCATGACTCCTACGACTCCTTTCGGCCACCACCAGTTTCCTGCCCATGGTGCTGCTAGCTACGATGTAATCGTTGCCCAGACTCCTCAGTGGCAAACTACATGCTACGTTGGCAACCTGACCCCCTACACTACTCCACAGGACGTCGTCCCTCTATTCAACAACTTTGGTTTCGTTGTCGAGAACCGTTTCCAGGCTGATCGTGGATTTGCCTTCATCAAGATGGAAAACCACGAGGCAGCTGCTATGGCCATCTGCCAAATGAATGGCTACAACGTGAACGGCCGGCCACTGAAGTGTAGCGTAAGTTGAACATGACTATCGATGATAAAGCGTGCTTGAGTGTTAGATACTAACAAATCTATTAGTGGGGGAAGGACAAGACGCCGACAGGTAGCAACTTTGACCCTACTCAACCCTTCAGCCCCCAGAGTGCTCAAGGCCCAGGATTCCCTCAAACCCCGACAGGCTTTTTCCCTCAGTATGGAGGTAAGTCTATCAAAGTATTACTAAATGATAGTTAACAGGCACACGAAACTAACTACCATGTCTCTACTTTATTAGCCCAGTTTAGTGGTCAACAGGGAAACTTCGGCGGTCCTCAGGCACAATCTCCGGCCGGTTACGGATCACCGGGAATGGGATACGCCGGCCCACAGAACGGTGGTGGTTACGGACGCGGTCAGGGCCCGCCGACGCAGCCAGGTCAGCAGCAGCAGAACGGGCAATGGTCACAGAACAATGGTAACGGGTTTGGTGGAAACTTCCAGGGCTAGAGGGCCACTGAAAGATCGCGCCATCGTGTCCCCGGTATGAAGTGTCAAGACCAATATTCCCATGGCCCATATCGCCAACACCGCTTCAACCCATACTATAAACGCAATGCTCATGGCCGATTTCGACGCCACCACCGCAACAACAGCTACTTCGACAAGCAACAACGCCAGGAGCAATAACTACGATATCCACCACAAGACTAGCTGACGCCTTGGCGACCCTTCCAGTTCTATTGTCAACAATGAGATATGGGCCATACATCCGATACTCATTGCACTAACGAGCTCACCGCTCGCAAGCGCTCAACCCCGTCGTGGTTCAATAAGGCCTATCAAAAACAACGACCCCCCCTTTTGCATTATCTTGGCTTTCTTATCGCCAGAACCTTTCATATTTCTTAACGGCTCTGTCTCTTTTTATTTTTTTGATATGTCACGGCTTTCCTTTCTATTCTTTGTCTCTTTTTTTCAACCGGTCCCCCCTGGACTCCGATCCATTCAATGATACCAGATAATTAGGAGGGGCGGCAAGAAAGAGGAGTGGGTGTCAACGGAAATTTGGTTGTTTCTTACACGGAGTGAGTGAGGAGTAGGGAGAATTGCTTGATATCAAAAGGGTATTTGTGTATTTCTTCCTGTTTCCTGCCTTTTCATACTCCTCTGTTTCTTGTCTATTGGCTGCTTTTTTTCTTCTGTATGTTCCCTTGACTTTTTTACTTTTTCGTTTTATGTCTTCTCACGGCCTACTTGGACAGTATTGTCCGTTCTAGCATGTCACGTCTTGTCTTGTTATGTTATCATCTGCTTTGACGACTTTCTCGTGTTGATCTTATTATCTCTATCTCTCTGTCTGTCTCTTTGATATTATTACTGGCATGTGCTTTCTTTCTACTTTTCCCCTTTCTTCTCTTGCTTGACTTTTGTTCTTTACTACTACTTTCATATTCTCTCTACTCTACATTTGTCTATTTCATTCGGCTGTTTCACTCGCACCGTCCTCCCCTTTCTCATTTGCAGCCAATTTACTATCCACATATAGTGATTGTGCTATCCACTTCTTTCTTCTGTCACATTCATCTAGTCATGTCTTGCTTCGCTCTTTTCCACTATCTGTTCTCCTCCATACATGAATGCTATGATGCCACACTTGCTTTCATTATGTCTACTATTTGCTGTCTCCAAGGTTGATCTTTCTTGATTGACTGTTTTGACGCGGTTTTGGTGACGGAAAAAGGTCACAGTTTAATATTTGCCTCCTATCCACTGGTCTATGTCTATATGATTACATGGACTGTTGATGGATTTTCCCATTACCTCCGTATTTAATGTTTGGTATGATCGATACACATAGGGATCAGAGATGACCCTAGATAATAGTGTGATTCTCTTTCGATTCTGCAATGTCTCGCATTGTTCCCCCAATGGTGACGTACTATCGCCAAATGGGAACGGTAGGTCTGCTTCATATAAAAAGCAGTATATTCTCTTTTTCACGAATGACTTCTTCCCTTACTTTCTATTTTTATCTTCTATATACACGCTATAGCCCTGGATAATTAGTCAATAGCGAGGATGCCTTGTTTCTGTTCCATATCATCACCATTTACTTCACCATTTCATTTCTTTCCTAGGTGTTTTAGATTGATTTTTTTGGCGTAGGTGTTTTCTTGCCGACGCAGTGGAAGAACGATACCCTAGATGTCGTGAAATTTTATTTCACACAGACAAATACTAACTCCTTTCTTCTTTTCTTTTCTTAATATTTAATATAATTAAACGAGTTCTTAAAAATGAGGAGTATACTATTTCCGCACGATACCCTTGCCTGATGTATTGTATCCGTATGACGTAGTGTGTATATGGATATCTATCGGAGTGGGAGAAGTTTATAGTTAGCAGTATCCAGTTACTACATAAGATCAGTAGCATTGAAAAGGTACACAAATTATGTTGAGCATGATCAATAAACAAGATACTGTATTTGCATTGTAACTACACATTTCTATTTTTGTTTTCTTTTAGGATTAGGCCGCGAAATTGGTACCCGGAAGGCGGGATCAGATATAAATGAAGATTCAGGCCGAGAGGATTTTAACATGTTTGAGTAAAGAGTTCCCGTAGTTAAGCCTTTTTTGTTTTCCCTATGTTTCTGTTCTACCTGTCCCTCTTCATGTATAACTGTTAGTTATTTGTAGAAAAGCCTGGAAGTTGGGAAATATGATTGGCTATTAGAAGTTTTGTTGTTTGAGTAAGTAGGCAGAGGTTGCGCCTTATGTGCGAAGATCAGAGAGACAGCGGATAAGAAAGAAATAGCATAACTACTATAGCTATACAAGTTTGTCCTATGGGGCTAGTTATTAGTTACTAGTTTTCCTTTCTTTAGACCAGCAAATGGAATTCATCCAGAGACGGGTAGCTGTATAAGCAGATTCTATACATTTCGGGCGGCTGCAGGTACACATCAAGTACAGAAGCAAGCTTAAGAGTGTTGTATATAGGATAGGTACGTATTCTAAAGATAATAGAGTGGTGGAATGTATAAGTTAATGTGATATTTTGGTACAAGGAGTATATGTGACATGATAGCAGTGCCGGAATGTGTTGGCCGATCGTAAGACTGTGCCCTATGTATACCTAACGATATGTAAACAGAAATTGGGTTTTATTTTGACTTAGGCGTATATATGTATAAAATAGGTTTCATGTCTTTTGCGAAGGAGGGCGCCGATGCCATGTGATAGTCTTAATTCCCGGCTGATATGAAGAAGAAGAGGAAGAAATAACAGAGACTATAAAATACTAGCCCATCTGGGCGCCTAAAATATCAGAGAAGCTTACAGCAAGAGATAAATATTACAGGAGATCTGAAGGTTGGTTCAGTCTACCAAGAACTAGTACATCTAACTGCTCTTGTGTAGAGGCAACGTATAAACAAACTCTTAACATCATCTAGCTGCTCTAAAAGATTGTTAAAACTCATAATAAATCTATACATATTAATGTCTACGGTTGTTCTTCCGCTTAGCCCTTGACGTTAGTGGAGGCTCGATGTCGTTAGGGTTGAATTATACTAATACCAGTTGGAGAGGGCAGAAAGACAAGGAGGGGAGGGGAATGGGTATCCACTTTTGCGTAGGTCTTTTTATGTTTGTTGATTTGTATTTCTTTTCCCACTTTGTACTTGTTCTTTTTCTACTGGAGATTTTGAGGCCGGCCTGGTTTTATTTGCCCGGCCAGGTGCATCGACAGTGCATTGCATATCGGCATATTGTTTTGAACTGGGTGTCGTGGATGAGTGAGTGAAGCAAGTGAGCGAGGAAAAGAAAATAAACAGAAGGAGCGATTGAAGGAGCCTCTGTTGTTGACGCTTGTTCACGGATATACATAATTATTGGCTCCAATATTGTACTTGATGATAAGATATCCTCGTCCTCTTCGACCAAGAGGCCATTGAAATGAATTGTGAGCAGGGAGTGGGCTTTCTTACAGAGCCTAGGCCAAGAGAGGAACATGAAATTATGACAACTAAATTAGCAATGTAGGTAGACGTTAAATACACACACACACACATACACACGACAACTAAATGAACAGTGCATCGATACTATTTTGCACAGTAACAGCCGTATAGCTACAATTTCGTGTCCCCTCTTCTCGTTGTTGTTGTTGTTGTCTTTTCCTATCTTCTTAGTGACCTTTAGTCCATGTCAATTGCCCCCATCCCCTCACTGTTTTGGATTTTGCTTAATATTCGGCCCTCTCTTACTTTGGAATTGCTTTGTTGCTGGCACCGTTGATCTTGTCCTGGCCTTAGCGTTGAGAAAGAAAGCCAACTGAAGTCAGTATTCGGTGCAATCATCGAGAATCGCTTCTGTTTGCGTATTCACTTCCCTAGTAAAAGCAGTGATAACTCCCCAAGTAAAAACGGCTTATCTTGTGGGATTTTATATTTAACTTTTTTTTTCCTTCTTCCTCTTCATTTCTTACTGTGTCGTTTCTTTTCTTTCCGTCGCGGAACTAGGAAACCTGAAGATCAATACTAGCAGTAATCTGCCCTTCGAACGACGGACACTATCTATCTGTCTTGTCAATCGGGATTTATTCTCTTGCATCACTGATCAAGCCTCTGGGGAACGAACTACCGCTGCCCGCCTAGCCTCCCACTACAACTAGGCCTTCCCTGCTTGTGGATCTTTTTGTCATTATAATTCGTATTGACTTCTTATTTTCTCGTTGCCCGCACCTTGCATCTGCTGTACTTTACTTTCTTATTGTTGAAACAGGCAAAGCCAAAAGCAGCCAACCAGCTTGAAAGCTTAGCTAGTCTGGTCAGAAGCCAGAAGCCAGAAGCCAGAAGTCAGAAGCCAGAAATCAGAAGCCAGACGCCAGAAGAAGCTGCAGGGCCCCTCACTAGTTACTGTTTTCGCCCTTTTGGTATCATTTTTCTCTCTCTTTTTGTTTCCCCGACCCTCTGCTCAAATCGAAGACGCCGTGTTTAGTTGCTTAATCGGCCTGCCAAGCAGCAGCTCGCCTTCTACCAATCCTGTCCTTTCCTGTCTCTTTTACTTCTATCTGTTTTCTCTTCCCTGTTCTGTCCCTGTCGCCGTTTGCCGAACGCGATACCTTTCATTGTCTCTGGAGGCCATGCAGGATTCTCATGATGCTGTTCTTTTAGCAAACCAGCAACACCAGCAACAACAACAACATCAGCAACAACACCATTTCCAGGCTGCTGCCCAGTCCCAGCTAGCATATCAGCCTTCTCTTCTGCAACAGCCACAATCTTTGCCTAGTCAGCAGCAGCAGCAGCAGCAACAACAACAACAGCACATCATCTATCCAATGCGGCCACACCACCAATCACATATTTCCGGCCCCGCTAACGGTGGTCCAATGGGCCCCTCGGCGTCGTCAGCCTCGGTCCAACGAAACCCCGTCCTGATGGCTTCGTCCGCCGCAGTTGAGCCGTCCACGGCTGCCCAGCGGTATTCGCCCATGGAGGCTCTCTCGCCAACCTCTCCATACGGACCCAAGATAGTTGGCTCCGCGAACGGGCCTGTGCCTGTCAGTTTGGCCCCCAGCGGCCTGAACATGACAGGCGGCCAGTTCTCTTCTCAGCGACATTCACCTACACGACCTGACTACGTGCCGTCACAGCAACAGCAACAGCAACAGCAGCAGCAGCAGTCGCAACAACAGCAATCTCCTTACCCGACATATCCCGTCTCTCTCGCGCACTCACACTCGCTCTCGCACCAGCCGCGCCCGCCCGTCTCACTTTCTGCCTCCAATTCAAACTCAGGCTCGCCTCACCACTCCACGCCACCTCAGCTTCATATCCAGTCTCAACACCAGCAACCGGTACAGCTACCGTCCATATCTTACGACAGCTACATTCATAACAATCACAACCACACCAGCCATAGCCACAGCCACGGCCAGCCTGTCTCGCACATGGAATACGCCGATCCTAAGTCGCCGCGCCGTGTTGTTCCACAGAGCCTGGCTATAGGCCAGCAGCACCCGGGACAGCCACAACAACAATCGCAGCAGCAGCAACAGCAGCAACAGCAAGCAGTATCTCCCCAGAAGCCGGCTGCAAATCTGCCCATTCCGGAGTTCAAGCGTTTGTTGGCGCCGGCTGATCTGCGGCCAAAGGTCAACACCCAGCCGCCGTTCCGTCGCGCGAACCCGGAAGGCGGCTTCATTAGCGTAAGTTTTCATTATTATCTTATTATCTTATCGTTCATCTACACATATACTATTGGCAGTGGCATCATCTCACCCAAAGTATCACCGCTGTTCAGTTAGCTAAGTAGCTATAACTCACAACTCTTGACTCGCTAGTCTAGGCGGTCAATTGAACTGCGCTTCTGGCTTCAGAACTCTGGCCCCCAGTAAACTCATTATTATCCATTTGTATCCTTTGTCAGCCTTGTCGCCCTTCCCACCCCGGGACTGTCCATTGACTTGACTGCCTACACCAGCCCAGCCGCAGCCTTGTCCGGGTTCTACATCATCACGTCGTCTTTTCTGCCCTTGCTGCCCTGTTGGCTTTGTCCGTAGTCCAGTTACAAGTTGCATTCTCGTTTGTCGCTTCGTCCTCATTGAAGCAAGGAGCTGCAACATGGATGGACAGATGGGCACGACCCCTCACCTTCCAGGATTGCGCATCTACTGTCTACTATTTCTATGCGGATTGCAACGTTTCGGGACTACAGACGTCATCGCCTAGAAAACAGAACATATCATTTTAAAGAAACCAAGCTGAAAAATGAAGAAACAATGAACCCCAATCTCAACGACAGCCTTGACCACCCTCTATATCGTGGCCTTGTGATGCTAACTTTTTTCCCTCATGCAGCCCCTCCAGGCCCTAACCGTGCATCTGCCCGCTACCTACCGTATCTGTAATCCCGGATTCAAATACGAATCGTCCCGCAACCCGCGCCGCGTCCTTACGAAGCCTAGCAAGGGTACAAAGAATGATGGCTACGACAATGATGACAGCGACTACATCCTATATGTTAACGATATTCTGGGCTCTGAAGAAGCTGGTCATAAGTAAGTATTCACCGCCCTGCCTCGTCTCTTTTGCTTACATGGTGCGCGTACCTAACAAATGCTTCGCTAGAAATCGTTACCTGATTCTCGATGTTCTGGGTCAAGGCACTTTCGGCCAGGTCGTCAAGTGTCAGAACCTCAAGACCCAAGAGGTCGTGGCCGTCAAGGTCATCAAGAACCGCACTGCCTATTTCAATCAAAGTATGATGGAGGTTTCCGTGCTCGACCTCTTGAACACGAAGCTTGATAAAAACGACGACCACCACTTACTCCGCCTAAAGGATACCTTTATTCATCGCCAACATTTGTGTCTAGTATTCGAGCTCCTGAGTGTCAACTTGTACGAGCTAATCAAGCAAAACCAGTTCCGTGGTCTCAGCACCACTCTAGTCCGTGTTTTCGCCCAGCAACTGCTGAACGGTCTCACACTTCTCAACAAGGCGCGTTTGATCCACTGCGATCTCAAGCCCGAAAACATTCTGCTCAAGAATCTGGAGAGTCCCATTATCAAAATCATCGATTTTGGCTCTGCCTGCGACGAGCGTCAAACAGTCTACACTTATATCCAGTCCCGTTTTTACCGTTCCCCCGAGGTGCTCTTGGGCCTGCCCTACTCATCAGCTATCGACATGTGGTCTCTTGGCTGCATCGTCGTCGAGTTATTCCTCGGCCTTCCTCTATTCCCCGGCTCCTCCGAGTACAATCAAGTGTCTCGTATTGTCGAAATGCTAGGCAACCCTCCTAACTGGATGATCGAGATGGGCAAGCAAGGCGGAGAGTTTTTTGAAAAACGCCAGGATGAATTTGGCCGGCGCACATACCATCTCAAGAGCATGGAGCAATATGCTCGGGAGCACTCAACCAAGGAGCAGCCTAGCAAAAAGTATTTTTCAGCAAGCACTCTCCCAGAAATCATCAAGACATATCCTATGCCCCGCAAGAATATGAAACAGAATGAGATCGACAGAGGTATGCTAGACGAAGATGTTGTTTCTTTTAATTGTCCATGACGGTAATACTAACAAAGAATTTTAATAGAAATGAACAATCGCGTAGCATTTATCGACTTTGTTCGAGGCCTGCTCAATATCAATCCTCTTGAGCGCTGGTCTCCTCAGCAAGCTAAGCTGCACCCATTTATCACCCAGCAAAAGTTCACTGGTCCATTTGTTCCGCCCATGAACCTCAAATCTAGTTCCCTCAACCGCTCTCCTGCGCCAGGTACCCAGCAACAAATACAAGCCGAGGCTGTGAGTAAGCAGCGTGCCCAGGCTGCCCAGGGCGCTTACTCCAGCTCGATTGTGGCTGCCCAGCAACAGTTCCAGCAGCAACAGCAGCAGCAAAACCCACTAGCCCAGCCTCAAAGCTATGGCAATATATACACTGCCGCTAGCCAGGCACCTGTCGGTGTGCCTGTCAACTCTAGCGCTGGTACGTACGGCCAACCCCAGCAAGCGGGACAACAAAACAACTACGGTCCTATTCCTATTGCTAGCTATCAGTCTCAGCCTGGCGTACCCGGCCAGCCACAGGCACAACAGCAGCAGCAGCAGCAGCAGCAACAGCAGCAACAGCAGCAACAACAAATGGCCAACCAGTACGCCAACCAGCCGCCGGCGAGTGCAGCAGGTATGTACTCCGCAGCACAAAGTCGCGCGCGGCCACGGGCATCTACTATAGAGCAGCAACAAAGTGGTATTCCCGCGGCTATCCAGCGCGTTGCCAGCCACTTGGACCCCACGCAGCCGATCCGTCTACAGCCGTCACCAGCGTACTACCCGCCTGGAGCGGAAACGGGCTTGGTGGGCATGGATAGCGCCGCAAGTCGCCGGAGAGGCAGCAGGGTGCAAGGGTCAGCACGAGGAAATCGCGATTTTATCCGTACGTTAGAGGAGCGGACGTTGGAAGAGGGATATATGGGTGGAAATCCGAACCCATGGCGGTAGAGACGACGCAAGACGCAAGAAGAAGATTGAATGATAGATGACGCTTTATTCTTCTATACCACGGAGCTATAGAGGGAGAAGACGAAGTCGAGCGAAAGAAGGAAAGAATACGGTTGGAACGTGTAGTTTTTTTTTACCTTTTTTTTCTTCTTATTAGTTCTGGATAGGATATGTGTTGTTATCGTGTGTCGTTTTCTTGTTTTTTTTATTTATATGAACTTTTTTCCCCTCTTTCAACCCCTCTTTGGGACATTCGTAATTGTTTTCCTGTTTTTACTTTATCTCACGATATGTTATGGCATGGTATCACACTACCAACATGTAAATGAAGTTCTTATCAATGGGCCCAATATAAAAAGCAATGATGTTGATAATCATGAATTTAAATATTTTTTCTATAGTATATACCGACCTGTCTTATTTTACAGAGTGATAGAATCAATACAAGAAAAACCTCTGACGCCTTTCACTTTACTTCTTGTTTTTGATCAGCTAACTTGGCCTATGTTGAAGATTTAGAAAACAAAAGAAAGAAGTTAAACCCCGCGATCTAGCTTAGGTATTTGATATAATCACATAGTTATTTGCTTATTTAGTTTCCTTATTGTTCTTCTTTCTTCGTCTTAGTAAGTCCACCCGCCATTATTCAACCCCCTACCCTTCCGGATACCATGCACCAATTCATCGCTGTACAATCCGCCCGAAAATGCCGAAGTTTGCTGTTGCTGACTTAACCCCATTGTAGTGTTTCTCATACCTGTTTGCCCAGATATAATTTTCTGGAGAGGTGTATTGTTGCTAATCACATAGGATTGTTCGGCGAATCCCGTTGATCCGTCGATGATCATGGGCGCTGCACGGCGCTGTGCCGAAGAATATGCCATGTCCATGTTGTCAACGGCATGATGAGGCGCAACATAGCCGCCAGGCTTGGGGAACACGGAGATAACACGGCCATCAGCCTGTTTATTTTTAAGGTTATGGTTAGACAGCAGAATAATATGATCAGAGAGCCCTAAAATTAAGGTACAGGATAACTTACAGTCTGGTTATTGAACCTTGCAACTACCCTCTCACCTCCTTCGCGCGATGCAAACACCATCTCAGCCAAGATGAAAGGCTGTGTAAAGACAATTTCACAGCTGAGGATCTCGCCGCCCACTGGCTTCATGGCGCTCACAATATCTTCTTGTGAGGTGCCTGGCGCAAAGTTACGGGCCATTACGACATATGGACCTGCCAATCCACGGATTGATATTCCATTTGTGGTGTTATTGGTTGTAGCAGGCGTGAACGATGGTGCTGTGTCCGTATTTTGCGCACGCTCCTGCGTATTATTCTTGTTCTTGGCTTTGGCTTGATCAAGCGCTAGATTGGGAAAGCCAGTTTTGGCCAGAATTTTGGCGCCTTTGACTCCGTTTGCTGTTGCGATGCCATTGCCGATGCGCGCGGCAAGAGAGCCAGATTTTGGTTTTACAGCGGCTTTGGCTACTTTGGAGGCTGCAGCTACGGTCTTTGGTGGGCCGATTGAGGCAAGACCGCGAGCGGCAGGCGACGAGACGCGGGAGGCGAGAGACGGGGTTTTCGTTATAATATTTGGCTTCGATGTGGCTGTCGTCCTCAAGGAAGATACGGAGCGAGTCTATAGGCGAACGGAAAAAATTCGGGCGTTAGATTTGGATATTATTCATATCATAGCACAGATGAGCCTGTGGTTCTAATAACAAATACCTTCTTCACGCCAACGCGACTAGCGAGAGAACCTATTGGTGCTCGTGGTGCTGGGAAGGACTTCTTTTTAACAGATGAAGGTGTAGTGGGATTAGCATCGCTGCTTTTGCGGCTTTTGGAGCCAAGAATAGAGTTGGCGAGGTTCTCAGAGCGGCGGCGCTCCCGACCGTCATTGATGATCTTCTCGAACATGCCGGCGGCCTTTGCCTTGGAGGAAGCAACCATCTTGGCTAGATCTTGGATGGAAGATGACGTGAGTGAAAGGAAACGAGAGATATCGAAAGACGTTGGCACGATGTCAGTCGCGGTCGAACGTTGTTTGTTATTTGTAAGTCGTCGAGAACCAGAAAATTTCTCACGTGAAGTCGCGAGGAGAAAACAGAAAATAAGTATGCGCAATATGGCACGAAAACAATTATGAACTTCACTGGCTAGCCCCGTTATAGGGATCGGGTCTATGCAAGAGGAAGTTCAATTGATTCATGTGGAAGTCAAAGACGAGAGTAAAAGCACAAGAAACAAGCGAATAGAAAGCCAACGAGAAAATATGTATGCCAATTGGGTCTTCGTGTGGATGAAGCTCGTCACAGGGAATAAAATTGTGTTAGTGCTTGCTTCATTTCCCGGCTTTAGTCGATAAAGGTTAAGTTGAAGAAAAAAAACAAGGAGTCGAACAAGGCAGGTTAAATCTACAGCCTTGCTTGCATAACTTAAAGGTTTATCCAACGCGAACATCGCGTCGAGTATACTGTGTGCCTACTGTGTTGATGTTCGTCGTATACCCTAACCCTACATAAGGAAAACTTAAAAATAAATATAACTACTAAGCACTGATAGTAGCTTTGACTATATAGTTTCTAGGAACTATATCAATGACTAAACCAAGTTCCGAATATATACACCATTTTTAATTATGAGCACCAGGCAAGACAAACAAACGCTGTGCAGCATGACAACTTTTGTATGACCTGCCATAGCCAGATTGAGTTAATAGGTTTGTTGAAGCACAGTTTAAGTCGGTATTGAAGCTCTGAAGGATAATGCCATGGTGAGTCCTATCGGAGTAGGACATCTAAATTAGAAGCTTGGATTTTGCCTGTTCTGGGTTTTATCAAATTGTATGTATACATGGTATCATTGACTGCGGCTCTTTTAACTTTTATCACAACTTTATTGTAACTTACAATATCGATAGCAACGATAACAGTGATTAGTAACACAGGCACATTTATTTCTAACAGTCATTTATCGCTACAAGGTTGACACTACAGTCGAAACTACTGCTTATATAGTATAAACAGACAAGGAAATAGCCAGTATGAGTTCTATTTGTTTACAATCTAGTCTCTCTCACAACAGGAAGGAACTAGAGCTGTTTTTAGAGATAGTCAAAACAACAGCCATGAAGCTTTGCTGCGTTCTTCTACTCTTCCAACCATCAAAAAACATCGATCCAGCCATCGTTATCTCCATTCCATATATACTCCCCGGGTATTAATCTTTGTACATTCATTGCCGTATCTTATTACTAGCATCCATTGCGGTTGTTTGGGTCTCCAGCCCGATATCTTTATATTTGAAGTCCTGCGCCGCTATACACAATGAGCCCCCCTGCTTCTGTCTCTAACACGCTGCGCCCTGTTCCGACCCGTTCGCCGTCTATGAGTAGAGCTTTAGATCTTCGCGATACCGATATCAGTGATGACAGCGAATGCCGTTCGATGTTTCCGGCTTCATATGCCACTTCAACTTTAGGTCGTCGCCAAACTCGGCTGGGTAGAATGGCCCAGGTCGGAAATGATGGCCACCGCACGCTACGGGCTTGGAGAAAGAAGACATTCTCTCGCAGCCGACTCGCTGCTTTCGATAGATCTGACTCTGACCGTTCGGACTCTTTTACTCGTTAGTTCTAATTGGCTTGCTTGCCCTGCCCGTGTATGTCTATCCATGACTAACAAGAATATTTTAAGAGCCAGTCCTCAATGCCATTGTCAACGTTAAGCGTCCTCGTATCACTCGCCGCAAGAGTCTCAGCGGCCTTGTTCAGGCTATGGCTAACATGGTCGCAAGAGATGCACCTGAGAATAAAGCCGCCATCATGTCTCCTAAAGAATCGATCCAGGCGCCCCGGCTGAACACCCCAGCCTGCTCTGAACACAGTGAAGATCTCGAGACTATTGAACCATTGACGCCTGTACCAGTTGACTATCTCCCTAAACCGCGTGAGAAGTCAGACTGTAGCTCTACCTTTCGTCACGGCATCGATGATGCTGTCAAGCTCATCATTGGAAAGGGTCTCAAACCGGACAAGAATGACGAATTTAACAAGCTTAACTATCAACGTTCTCGTGCATTCAAAACACCACTGGGGACACCCACTCCCAGTGTGTTCGAGCTTCCTCGTCGTTCTAGCATGGCTTACCCTAGTGCCACAGGCGACCTAGATACCAGCCAGCTCGTCACTCTAGTGCTTTCTCTTCGTGAGAATGACGATCAATGCGACGCATACAACCTATACTTTCATGAACTATTCGCTTTTCTAAACGCATGCCCACCAGAGTTTTCTGTTCTAGGTGTCTACGATGCTTCGCGTCGCGTCTATTATCTTCAACCCCCTACCTCATTTGAAGATACTCTTATTGAACAGGGCTGTGGCTTTTCTTGGGAACATCAATATTTGGCTACTCTACCTGCGGGCCTTCGTCGTTTTCTCTCTGATGTTGCTGATCGGAGCCTGGAAGACAAGACGGCCCGTAGACGTGCCCACACTAACGATACATCTACTTCTTCGGCTTCAACGCTGACTGTTGGTCTTGAGACCGAGCCCGAGACTAAGAAGAAACTTAGGTCAGATGTTGCTGAGATTGTACGCCTACTGACGGCCCAACAAGATGCAAGATCAAAGGCAGAAGAGCCGGTAGTCTCAAAAACTCCCGAGCTTGAAAAGATGCGCAACAATGTTCGCTCTCGTGTGACGGATACACTTACCAGTATGCGAGAGTTGATGATCGAGCTTAGCACGGGCGACGACGAGTACTGGCAGTATCGCAAAGATACCTGGACTGAGCCGGGGACTGTTCCTGGGTGGACCTATGATGAGGTCAAAGAGCCTGTTGGCTGGGGGCCTGATGAGGTGGATGATAAACAGTCTGGCTCTGCTGGCAATCGTACTGGCCTAGAGGAAGCTGTTACAACAGAGCCCTTTCCTTTGATGCAAGATGACGCTGTTGTGGATGATGACGATGAAGAAATAAAGCTATCCGAGACGCAGCCAACCAAGGTTCAGATGGCAAGACTAGGAAAAGATGGTCAAGGCATGCTTGTGTTGGCTCCCGGTGTACTCGAAAACCGGACGCGCATGCCTGACTCCGACGATGCTATTGATGGTGATCTTAACGGATTTATGCTCAAGAAAAGAGGCCGGTCTCACTCCAATACAGGACCATTCTTTACTGGCAGTTGGAGGCATGAATCGACTTCGGGCTTTATTTCGCCATTCCGTGCAGCTCGTTTGGGAAATGTGACAGCCCGACGCTCAGATATCTCACGAGCCGACAGCGACGAAAGCATCGAGGATCTTGCAGCAGCGGCTATCTTGGTTTCAAATGGCACAGATGGAGATATTGGTATCGATGAGTAGATAGTATGGCCGGATCTCCACATGCTACCGAGACACAGACTACTATGTCGCATTGAATAGCCAGGAACTGGGCAAAAACATTCATATTCTCATGTATATTTTATTAAAGTAGAGAGTCGATGAAACTATTCATTTCTTCGACCACTAAAAAGCTGTGGGTTCTACAGCTGATTCAAATAACATTAGTATTACCCTAAAAATGGCCCTGGGATTTTACAAACAGGCTTTGCTAACTTGTTGAAGTTTTAGTTGAAGCTTGAGAGTAAAGTGATGATCTGTCGAAGAGCATCAAGCAAGAGTAAGTAAGTAGGTCAGAAAAGGGCAAAAGTATTCAATCATGGCTTGCGGAGCAAAGCACGTTTGGGCGATGGTGACACAAGCCTAAGAAAATCAGGAAGGTGCCGAAAACCTAAGGGTGGCACAAAGATGCAGCGGAAGGAGCGTGAAGGCTTGGACTTTAGAGACGATTGAAAAAATGAAAAGACGTGATAAGCTTTTCGCCGTTTACAAAGACAAAATATCGCAGTGCAGTCTGTTTATAGGTTGTAATCTGTTGCTTCATTAGATCTCATCCAGAGCAGGCCCGCATTTCGCTTTAATTATGGAAAACGGCGTCAGCGTGAAACTGCCTATCCGGGTCAAAACGCCCATAGGTGCACAGCCTTTCCAGGCGCCACCATGGCCAGCTGAAGTAATGGCAACGAACATATCCGAAGCCGCAAACACACCATCGCCAACATCGGGCTCGTGTGGAACCAGTGGCGGCGGCTGTGGAACAAAGGCCCCCATAGTTCCCCGGGCCAGTGCACAGGAGGCCGGACCGAAACTGTGTCGGCGATGCAAGACCAACGAGGGCTCGATTCTGATGCGCGGACAACCTACCTGTCGGTAAGTGCATGTCTCAATGTCCAGCCATATCAATGCAGAGCAAATAAACTAATATGTAACGGCGTATCGGCCACAGGGAGTGTTTTGTGCCGTTTATAAAACTCAAGGCAGTCAAAAGGCTTAACACTCTACATCGTGAACTTGTAGATGCACGTGACACCAAAGAACCCCGCAATGCAAAATACCTATGCGGACTGTCGTTCGGGCCATCGTCGGCGGTGCTACTGTCAATGCTGGACGACAATATCCGGTACTTGATGGAGAGAGGCCGGGGTGGTATTGCCTACTCGGTTATAGTTGTACACGTGGACACAAGCCTAGATTCACAAACAGGAACTTCGGCAGCTGAGAAGCTCCTCAGCGAATATGCCGCGCAGTTCCCAAGGCTACAGTTTGAGAGAGTAGGACTAGAGGATGTACTGAAGGTGCGTGGTGTCAACTGGGCAGCACTGGGAATTGATGGGGTTAGCTCAAAGGTAGATGCTACAGAAGTTCAGGCGGAAAGACTTAGGAACATCTTGACGGGCCTGCCGTCAGTTAGTGCGCGGATGGATATCCTGCGGTTGCTGATCCGGCATGTTCTAGTAGATCAAGCGGTGCGCAAGGGCTGTGATGCGGTTTTGCTGGGAACGAATATGACAGCGCTAGCGGAACTTACGTTCTCGGAGATAGCCAAAGGCCGCGGCGTGGCGGTGCCGTGGGTAACGCAAGACGGCGCCTATCCGTTGCCATCCTATCATGCAGACTCTCCATCTTCGCCTTTACGGTCTGGCGAGGCCACATCGGAGCAGCACAAAGGCAGCATTATTGTATACCATATTCTGCGCGATGTCTTTCGCAATGAAGTTACGACGTTTGCCGAGCTTCCTCCGTCGCCATTAACAGCGCTGATACCGACTCTTTCGACTGCAGCCAAGCCTGTTGCTCAGGAGAAGGTGCTGTCACACAAGACCTTAAGCATTGAAGAAGTTATGAGGCGCTTCTTTGATGATAGCGAGACGCCAGAACACGCAAGTGTAATCTCTAATGTGGTCCGAACGACGACGAAGTTGACACGCTTGCATACTGAGGCTCCTTGGCCAGAAGACGGCCTGAGTGGTGTCAATATGTGCGAGCTGTGTGGTCTAGCATTGGATGGAGAAGGCGATGAGCGTTGGAGAGGAGAGATTGGACTAGAAGCAACAAAAAAAGACGATACCTGGAAGAATCTGTGTTATGGTTGCCAACGGTCATTAACAACATGATGAGGCTTATGAAGGGGGTTGAAAAGGGACAATAGTCAGATTACGCATCCAATGTATTTAATTATTGAGAACAGAAGATAATATTCAGCAATATATCTAGTAACAAAAAGGCTCCGTTTATATGTTATTTAGAGTTCTCGATCTCCCCCTGCCTGCATTTTTGGCCTCTAGAAAACAAGACATTAAAGAGCTCGACATTACTTCTTCTTGTCTTCATTCCCTTTTCTTTTCGATACTTTGGCGTAATGACTCTATAGGTTCTCGAGATCGTTCTCGCTAAGAATCTTAGCCTCCAACTTCCGCATCAACTTGTTAGTTTGCTCAGCAAAGCTTAACGTCAGCACAGTGTGTGGCAAGATACGCGTTAGATGAGGCAGGAAGCCTTTGTAGATGGCTAGGATGCCCTCGGTCTTGATAGTCTTGCCGAGACAGTCGAAGACACCAGCATACAAGTTACCGTTTTGGTTGTACATGCGAGCCATGATAGTGTCTAACGATAGGTAGACAGGGTTAGTGGTTACGCGAGTCTAGGTTAAGAGAAACTTGATACATAGGAGCACCTACCGGGAGGGTGCATCACACAGCATACTGCCAAGCCACTGATGGCACTGCTGGACAGATGCAAGGCCGGACCTTCCTCCATGGAGACATGCTTCTGCAGCGAGCGTTTTGCCAAGAAGTAGGTTGGTAACTGCACGGAACTGCCAAAGCCGGTACGAATCATGGCAGCGCCAACGCCGCGATACAGGCCCTTGATACCCTCAGCAGCGTAGATAGTCAACAGGCCGTGCCAGGCGCCGCGGTACTTGTGCTGGGTGCCGACAGGCAGGAACGGCGAGAAGCTCTGTAGGCGGGTTTTGACGAGGAAGAAGGGCGAGCCGAAGGCGGCACCTAGAATGCCGCTGCTGGCACCGCTGAACATATTGATGAACAGGCTCTGTGTCGCGGCATCGCCGTGTAGGAGACGGGCGAGTGTGCCGCGGATCGGTTCATAGAAGCCAAGGCGGCAGCCGTTGAGCAGGACTTGGTACACGTAGGCTGTGCCCAGGCCACGATAGAGACCACGCACACCTTCATGGCGCAGAATGACTGAAACACCATGCAGAGGGCCGCGGTAGTGGTGTGGTTGATGGCCCTTGTTCTGCAATTCGCCTTGCAGTTGCATGCTAAGAAGCACGATGGAGATACCAGGGGCGGTTAGTTCGGGAAGAGAAACGACTCTTAAGGGAACTTACCGGATCTTCACGGTTTCAAACGGATGAGTTGCCGTTACAGCACCACAGGCCGCGATGCCGCCAGCAATGAAGCCGCTGTATAGTTCATGGAGTGTTAGCAAACAAAAAAAAGCCGAGTCAGAGATAGTGAGAGCGAGACAGTGAGCTTGAGCGAAATCGGGACCTCGGTTCTTTCTTACCCAATAGTAGTCGCCATGGCGGGCGTCTAAGAAACAACTCGCGCTCTATCTAGAGCTTGTTCTTTGTTTCTTATCTTCCCCAAGAGGACGCGGCAGGGTAGGAGGAGAGCGTCTCGTCGTGCTCGGAAGATATGATATTAGTAATAATGGAAAGATATAAAAAGGTAAAGAAAAGGAAAAAAGAAGGTTCCAAAGCTTGAGGGTTTAGTCTAGGGTTTGAGACTTCGCAAAGAGTCAGAAAGAATGCTGGTAAGATAGCTAGCAAATTGCCTCTTGTTGTATTTGCCGTTTTGTGGCGCATAGATAAAAACTAAAGAATAGGAAACATATAGTCTAGATTGTTGTCAAGATAAACATAGTTTTTACGATAAACATCGTTTTTACAGGAGGCATTACGGCTGAATAATCCGGAATATTATGTCAACAAAAGAAGATACTTCAAGATTTCACGATCACCTTTATTACCAAGCTTACAGCACAACAACGCTCGCCTTAGCTTCTGAAATTCCAGCAGATGAACCCACCTATAACAAAATTATTTGCAAGACTATTACTAATGTTCTACTCATATTTTGTGTTTTGGAGGGATTTCTATTTCTCCGGTATTCGGCCCTCTGAAATTATATGAAATATAAATGAGAAATGTGTCATGGACTTGTGAGATGACTAGCCCAAACTTGGCAGTTTTTACTATTATTAAATAATTTCATGTTGTAGAAAACAAGCCAGAACATATGTAACTATTTTAGTCTACCTACATGAATGCAGAACCGTTTTAGCCGGTTCAAAGGATGATGGTCTAAAGCATCAAGTATTAGCTTATCCCATCCTAGTCAGCGGGATAGTACTACTTGTAATCACTCTTATCTTATCTACTATCTTATCGCAGCGCTCCCACTACAATATTCTGTTGCGCCTTGCGCCCAGCTTCACAGCCTTGCCTTTTGCATTAGGGACTATCGCGATAATTCATCTTGATTACATGCGCTGTCCTGTTCCGAGCCCGCCATCGCCGCTCTATATTTTTGCATTATCCGGACCTCGTAAATACAGCTCATCATGGCGGCAACGCCAATGGACCTTGATGGCACCTATAGCGCATCTCTAAATACGTCCCGTACTGGGCTGAACAGCCTGACCCAACTTAGCGACATCATGCACACGTTTCGCCCAACTAAAGTATGTCGCTTGTATTGAATCTGCCGTTGCAATTTGATTCGTGGTTTTGTGCTTCTGTAGTTCTCCTTGTGTTATTGGCTCAATGTTCTGACCTTATTTCTCTTCTCTTCCCCTTCGCTGTATAGCTCTTCCGCCGTGATGATATCCGCGATGGACGCCCTACGCCACACATTCTCTCTCTCGACTTTGACGACCCAGGTGAGCTTCTCATGACCTCCGAGAGCGACGAGACCATCCAGATCTACAGCGTGCGCGAGGGCAAGCATGAAAAATCTCTACTCAGCAAGAAATACGGCGCTAAGCTAGCTCGCTTCACCCACCTGAGTTCCGGCATCATATACGCCAGCACCAAACAAAATGATGCTATCCGCTATCTCGCCACGCATGACAATTCGTTCATCCGCTACTTTGAAGGCCACGAGAACCGGGTCTCGTCCATCTCCATGCACCCAGGTAACGATACCTTTATTTCATGCTCCCAAGACAACACTGTGCGCTTGTGGACGCTCGGCACACGCCAGTGGGTGGGCCAGCTATTCCTCAACAATCCGTACCTGTCGGCGTACGATCCATCGGGCCAGGTCTTTGCGGTTGGCTGTCCACCCACCGGCACCGTGCTTCTATACGACTGTCGCAACTTTGACAAGACGCCGCTGGGCATCTTTGACGTCGCAGCTGTGGGCCGCCACACGAGCCATGCTAACCTTATGCGCGGCTGGACGAAGATCGAGTTTTCCAACGATGGCAAGTTCCTCCTCGTCGCTACCAACGGCGATGGCCATTTCGTGTTGGACTCCTTTGACGGCTCGCTGAAGGCGTATCTGCGGCTGGGCCGCGGCGGGCTTGGCCGCGTACAACGCCGCCTTGCGCCGGGAGAGGCTACGTCTACCTCGACGTTCACTGTACCGTTAGATAGTAGTGGTGACTGCTGCTTCTCGGTCGATGGTCGTTTTGTGCTAAGTAGCTGCGGCAACGATGTGGCGGTCTGGGATCTGCGAAACATTGCTAAAGAGCGCGTCATTATGGATCCTAGTTTTTTGCTAGAAGACGGAAAACGCTCGGCAGTTGTGTTGGCATTTAATCCGCGCTTCAACTTTTTTGCAACGGCAGACACGGAAGTCACATTCTGGGTCCCAGATCCGCACTAAACTAGCCAGTAATTAGCTGTGCGTTTCTATCTTATGTGTATGAAACTATTCTTTAGTTGGTATCTACCAAGTGTTCTTCGGGGACGGCGTTGGGTTTTTTTTTCATTTTTTCTAAAGTCTCAATCTTCATACCTCTATCATGGCGCTAGAGTGTCTTTCATTTAAGCTCTATGTAAAGCTTTTTTCACTATTTACTTTTTTACCTTAGCAATTAGAAAGAGATTGCATTTTTTATCCTTCTGTATAGCCAGCTTCCAACTTGCTCCACCAGTAGAGATAAACAAAAGCATCCTACCTTTTGATCATCGAATATGTTATGCTGCAAAGGTTTCAAACCACTGACTTGCTCCTGAACACAGGATATAGCTGTATTGGTGTCTACTTGTTTGATTCCACCCTGGCCTCATAGGCCGCTCTTATTGTCGACTTGCTACAGTTCTCTAAAAACAACGCCTTCTAGCAGCTGTATCGATGAATTGCCGATGGAAGTCCGGGTTTTACCTAGTTGGCCTTGTGACGCCAGGTGGGGTACTGGACAAAGTTTACCGTATCCAAGTATAGCGAGGTTGCCCTCAACTCTAGCTGGAATGTCACAAAGATCAGCAGATCGCAGGCTTTATGTAAGATGAGTGTCCTGGCTGGCTGCAGGATCTGTTCAAGTTCTTCTTGGGACCAACATTGGAAGTTGAGACCATCATTCAAGTTAATTACGGACTATCAGATATCGTGCATACCCCGACACTAAGCATGGCTTTGGAATCTCCTAGTAATATTTATAAAAACGGCTACCAAATGTTTTTATCTCCAGTTTCCCGAACATGATTTTCAGGAAAGCCGTCCAATTCTTATGGTCACCTTAAATCATTTGCATTATCTGATATGCTAGGCTATCAGCAGAAGATAAGAATGAAGGTATACCTGCCTCTTCTTATCTGTTGTTAGAAACATTTCACTTTCCTTTGTTGAGTGATTGGCTTTCTGAGTGTAGGGAGAAGCATGACACATGCACAAAGCATCTAATATCTCCCTACACAATCAAGATGATTCGGCTTATTGATATTGAAGATGCTTGTATCAAGCAGTTTGACTCTGTTGATCTTGCTGGTCTCGAATATGCTGCTCTGAGTTATGTCTGGGGACTCAAGGCCAGTACTCATTGCTTGACTAGTGACAAAGA
The DNA here is from genome assembly GCA_001856765.1 of Endoconidiophora polonica. Taxonomy (NCBI): domain Eukaryota; kingdom Fungi; phylum Ascomycota; class Sordariomycetes; order Microascales; family Ceratocystidaceae; genus Endoconidiophora; species Endoconidiophora polonica. The sequence continues at coordinate 40,640 of LXKZ01000425.1, forward strand.
GGCTCTTTACAAATCAAAGAATGGACTTCCTATTCAAGACCTTCCTCAGACAATTGTTGATGCTATCCATGTGGCAACACAAGCTGGGTTTCCATATTTGTGGGTTGATGCTCTTTGTATTCTACAAGATACTGATATTGATAAGATTCACCAATTGGCGTCAATGACAGCCATCTATCAGCACTCTTCATTGACTATTATTGATATCCATGGCTTAGCAGCAGATTCCGGCCTTTACGGAGTCTCGAGTCTTCGTACTACTGCGTTCAACAGAGTCAATATCAGCTCTGAAGTTACTCTGATTGATCTTGACCAAGAAGAAAATCAGAGTTCTTGTGACTTTCGCCATTCGTCGTTTTGTTGGATAAACATGCTTGGACTCAGCAAGAGCTCTTTTTCTCTACTCGATCTATTGCAATTGCTAAGTTTGGTGCTGTTCGGCAGTGTCGTTATTCTATTGAACATGAATCAGCTCTGAGATTGTCACCTGACAGCAATACCACTACCACTATCAGAGAAGATGAAGATATATAAATAGATATGAGGAAGAGCTTGCAAAATATGCTAGACATGATATGTATATTCTTTGGAATAATCCACTTCGCTTAGTTCCTCTCGGCGCCCTCGAGGTTTCAGAAAACGAAGGCGAAGTTGTAGTCGTATTAATAATAACTCTTTATCTTCATATATTTGGAGTTTCAACCTGAATTTTCAAATTAAACTATGTATATTAAGCATTTGTAGTTACTAGTAGCACCAAAGCCTTTTACCCAAGTAGACTAGCGAAATCTATCCTATCCGTTAGACCGGAGTCATTCATCCGCTTCATAATACTAGTACTGCTAGTATATACATACGTCGGAGATCACGAAGGAGTATATATATCATGAATGCTTCAGTCTGTCTCTAACCCTGTAGAGCTTATTCAGAATATCAATCCGTGGTGTTGAAGTCACGGCTATTGTACAGGATGCTAAGAAGGAGGCGAGGAAACAGTTGACTAGGAGGGAAGTCTGATTGCTGGTGGACGAAACACACAGTTATGTCCTGCGTTTAGTTACAGGCACATCAATACAATGGTCCGAAGCCTTTGCAGTGTATTCATGCTCGATAAGTAAAAGGTTTGATACTTTCGTTTATCCCTACTACCAAGCAAGTTATAATCTGGTGTCTTTCGATCCAGTCTGCTTTTCCCACTGTGCTTTAGCTATCGCAACATTTCGTACCTCAGACACCATTTTACTTAACGTATCATATCTGATAAATTTTATTGCTGCATTTCTTCTTCATCGCCTCCTTGACACTCTTCTGTCGGTTGCTCATTTCCAGTATCAAGTTTACCATGTTTTTGTGCAAGATATCTTGCATCTCTTTGTACAACGTGCAATTGTCTGCTTCCCAAGTCTTCCCATTTTGGAAAAAAACCACATGCTTAAGGTTCAGGCAAAGTATTTTCATAGTCCCGGAACCTGAATGGGATTATTGATGGATCAAAAAAAATTGGAAATATTGGAAAAAAAAGAGGTTCAAGTAGACATGAAAAAAAACATGAATTGATATATTTCAAATCCACTCTAATAGTTACTAACCGTTCACATACATTTTGACCTAAGGTCAATAAATGAGGTGAAAGGTGATTGTATCAAGTGCCATCTATTAACGAAGATCATCTATAGATTATAAGATAAGGGGTTATAGATATTCTTAAGGCAGAATAATATACAAACCACCATCGTCAACATGATTGAATAATGAGCTGAAAATAATGAACGAGGGATGAAGAGGATATATCAAGTAAAAACTCCAGTCATACAAAACCCATAAGACAATATTACTAACTTTTCAGCTAGAATTCTTGAGGTAGCAACCTATCACCTGTTTTACTAAGCATTAACCATCTGTCAATTCACTTGGCTAGCTTTCTATAGTGTTCTGTTCTTTTTCATCTTGTATCCTAATAGTTGCTTTCAGTAAACTATAGATATTAGTAGGTCACTTGTGGTTAGTTTTACCTTAGTACTCATGTTCACATGAAAGCTACTCTTCAAACCAAAACTATAATTTCAGAAGGCAAATAGCTCACGTGACTAGCACCTGAGTGGTTCTGAGTATGTTTAGGTATAAACGATATCTAGAAGTTCCTTGAATGTGACTTCTTAGTACTATTGGATGCGGAGCTTCGAAGAAATAGTAATGGTATGAGACAATTGGGTTGACATCACAGCTGAATAGAGGCCGGGTTCCTGATATCAATTGCACTGAGTTTGAGTTGCCATTCATGTTATCATACAAAAATGATAGTCGTTTGCATTTGTAATAATAAGATACTGCATCAATACTGTATGCAGCTGTGATATATTTATATTTTTATGACATTTTTGCCTCCCCAGCTTCAGCCAACCTATTTCTTACCCTTCTTCTTCTTCTTGCAACCTGACGGCGGCTGTTCTTGTGTTTTATCAACAGTGGCGGAACCGGCAACCCCGGTAGTCGCCGAATGTTCCTCTAAAGTACCGGTGTTCAATGAGACAGGCGGTAGACCTGCCATGTCCCTACCGAGCATACCAAGAGCAGATATCAAGCGGGAAACCTCGGCAGCCTTGGCCGTACGGTATTTGAGTGTGACGCCCGATGTAGGGTCGAATGTCTTTAGGGTCAGAAAAGCGCGTTTTGCAGGTGGTATTGTTGGTGTAGTAGCAGTAGCAGAAATGGTCGATTGTTCAGAAGTGGTTGATTTCGATTTGGAGGTATGCGCTTTGGGTTTCTTGATAGAGTATTTGGTAGTAATCCGAGTCTATATTCAGAGTTAGCAAAGAAGAGGACAGATTTGGTACAGCAAGTCTGTATTTGATGTAGGAATTTTATTTTACAGTAGATGGACAAGCACGGAGAAGATCTGCAGAATTCTCCAGCCAATCTTGGCTAGTCTTGTAGTACGTCGCTTTGGCCATGATGGACTTTACATGCGTTGCTTGATTGTTCAAAGCAGGCAGAGGCAGGTATCTCAACGAACCAAATTCAAAGATCACAAGGCGAGAGGATTATGAGTGAGCCCAACGTATGATCCGGCTTTCACGGGAAGTTTGAAGACTAAGACCGATTGAAACTTTGGCTTTGAAATGTGGCTGGATCGTGATAATGGAGGAAATAAACGGATGTCGTCGCAGTTGAGCTTCTCTCGCGACGTCAAGGAAATGAAATGCGTAAGGGTTTTTTTTTCGCAATGAGATGAATTAAGATATGAAAACAAGATACGACCAGTTGCTTTTATTCGTATTCAGATTGCTGTAATTGCAGTCGAGTATAGTAATTAGGCTGAATAAGAACCACGTCGACAACCGTTGATTTGACTATATAGTCGGAAGCTGAATCGACATTGGATAGCCTAGAATCGTATCATGGTGGGGTCAGTATGAATTTTAAGATGTTTGGGTTGTGATTTAGAAAGAGCCTATGTGTGTTATTCAACGTCTCACCTAAGACAAAATCTACCAAGCTTCTTTCCCATACAACATATAAAGTGATTCGAAAATAGGTGTTGATGCTAATACTTCTTGCTGATTCAATAGTATTAAGCATACTACTTTCATCAAATATTAGAAATCAGCGATGATGACACCGCATTTAGTTGTTGTGTTCCGTACCAGTGAGAACCACTCATGCCGAGATCTAGATCTTCGTATATGGCTCTCTGGTGACTGAGTTTACAGTTAAAACATATAAAAAGTTCTAGGTGTCGCTTTACGAAATTAGAAGTCCAATGGTTACTTGCTAACAGGTTGTTGCGTCACGGTTAGCGAGCAAGTTTATCATATCTCCCACGCTACTCTAACAGTTTACTATGCATCCGCCATATTGTAAGTACCTTCAACCATCTCTAAAACACAAAAACAAAGAAAATAGGGAAACAACAAGATCTTATTAGTTACTGAGTTAGACATTCACGGTATATGAGAGGCTTTCCTCGGGCTGCTTTATGCTGAGATAATTTGTTGTTGTCAAATTATAACACTCATCACTGTAGATAAATTCAACAAAGAAGATACAGAGTATAAAAGCTATACAGTTAGAGCAAGAAAAAGTACAAGGCTCAAGATATCTATCAATATTCAGTCAAAATTCTCCCAAAGCCAACTACTCCACATACGATGTTTAAGTTTGTTCATGAACAAGATCAAGTTAAGGCCAAGATCCTGAACAAGTTTAATAAAAAAGAAAATACATGAAACGCATCAGAACATCTAACATCGCCAAATTTCGACTACACAAAATTGGGCATCAACTAATAACAGAACAAATAAAAATAACACGGAAAGCAAAAAGCCATGACGTCAGAAGGTAAGCCCCGCGTACAAATAAAACGCCTAAAGAAAATACAACCAAGAAAAGCGAAAGAAAAAGGGGAATCGAGATGCGATGTGTCGGTGGAACACTATGGGAAAGAGGGATAACAGCAGACCTGGAATCAACGAACCAAAAAGAACTTCAAAAACGAAAACCAGTGACCTAGGAACAAGATTATATAGCATCTAAATGGTGAGCAAAACCATTCAAAAGTCCTCGTCAAAGGCAAAGGCATCGTCAGCTGCCGCCGGGTTCTCTTCGCCAGTCATCTTCTTAGCAGAGGCCAGAACACCGGCCTTCTGGTAGTCACCAACACGTTTCTCGAAAAAGTTGGTCTTGCCCCCCAGAGAAATGTTCTCCATGAAGTCGAAGGGGTTGGTAGCACGGTACACCTTGTCGTTGCCAAGGGCCACTAAGAGACGGTCGGCAACGAACTCAATATACTGCTTCATCAGGTCAGCGTTCATGCCGAGTAAACCGCAAGGAAGAGCCTCAGTCAGGAACTCCTTCTCAATGACGACGGCGTCGGTGATGATTTGCTCAACAAGTTCCTTGCCAGGGCGGTTGTTCAGGTGGGAGAACAATAGGCAGGCAAAGTCAGTGTGCAGACCCTCATCACGGGAAATCAGCTCGTTAGAAAAGGTCAGGCCGGGCATCAGACCACGCTTGCGCAGCCAAAAGATAGAGGCAAAGGCTCCAGAAAAGAAGATGCCCTCGACGGCAGCAAAAGCGATTAGGCGCTGAGCAAAAGTTGATTCTCTGTCGCAGATCCATTTGAGAGCCCAGTCGGCTTTGCGGCGTATGCAGGGAATGGTGTCAATAGCGTTGAACAGGTACGTGCGCTGGGCAGGCTCCTTGATATAAGTATCGATCAACAAAGAGTAGGTCTCGGAGTGGATGTTCTCCATCATGATCTGGAAACCATAGAAGCAACGAGCCTCAGGGATCTGGACCTCGCCAGAGAAACGCTCAACCAGGTTCTCGTTGACAATGCCATCAGAGGCAGCAAAGAAGGCCAGAATGTGAGAGATGAAGTACTGCTCGTCCTTGGTAAGCCGGTTGTTCCAGTCGTGGAGATCTTTGGATAGATCAATCTCCTCAGCAGTCCAGAACGAGGCCTCAGCCTTCTTATACATCTGCCAGATCTATTACAAGGGGTGCGTGTTAGTGACTAGGTCATGACATTGCCGGGGCAGAACCAAAGACAGGGTTCTACGGTGGCGTCATTGCGGGGAAACCGCAGTGTATGTAAATTGGTCTTACCTCGTGGTACTTGATAGGGAACAAGACGAAACGGTTGGGGTTTTCTTGCAGGAGAGGCTCATCTGCCTCGCAGTCTTTGATACCAGCGGCAATCTTCTTAGGTTCCTCAACCTTCTTAGCCTGGACAACAGCGGAATTGTCTATGGCAGCGATATCAGCCTCCGTTAGGGCCTTGTTCTCCTTGTTGTTGAAGCTCAGCTTCTTAACGGGCTCATCTATGGAGAAAGCGCTAATGGCAGCGGCAGCCTATGCGGAAAAAATCCGGAGGTTAGTATATACGGATATCTGGTCAAATAGATATTGGAAAGCATATGGTAGTGAGCATACCTGCTTAGAGGGAGTAACATTCATAGCCATTGTGTATGTATGTCTGTGAATATATGTAGATAGAGATGAGACTATAAGTGGTGAATGGGTGTGTAGTGAAGAAAAGAGTCTTCAGATCAGATACACAGAATTAGAACTGAAAGTAAAAGAGTGAGTATTAGAACTAGAGACCAAGACGAAGGTTAGGGAAAAGCAGAAGCTAGAAAAGATGAGGAGGCTGGTGTTGATGAAGACGAGATGAGGAGAGAAATAGTTTGCCAGGGCGCGAGAGGGCAGGCACTTTATATCCAGTTAGACTTTAGTAGCTCAGTAGAAAAATAGCGGGCTTGGACGCGTCGTGCACGCGTTCAGAGGCATCCTTCCTTGGTCCAAAGCAACAGAAGAAAAATATATAAAAATACCTTTTTCGACAATCCAATTTTGCTGCATTGGGTGCTGCTAGTATCAGTCCAAGGGGGGTGTGTGAGATACTGCTACTGCAACAACATGAACAACGTATAGAACGAATAGCAAAGCTCAAGATGTCAAGGGAAGGGGGGTGCAGTTTGGGCCCCTCTGGGCACACTGGTACTAATCAAGGATAGAGAGAATAGAAGAGACATAGTTTGCGGTGAGCTAGGGGCCTTGAATGGAGGACGCGGTTGCTAGGGCAGTCGAGCAACAGAGGTTTTTCTGTCTTGTTGCCTTGCTAGGCGTCCAAGCGCTTTGGGATGTGCACACTTTACAGCTCCCAGGGCAACAACTTTGCGACTAGCAGATGACGATATCAAAACACGAGGAGATAATCAAATACTAATCGGCAAGTCTACAAATGCTTAAGTGTGTATGTAGTTTCTCCGAGGCCAAGCATATCCACCGGATATCCCAGAACTAAGACTGGTGTGGACGCAAGGGACGCCGCTTTCAATAGTGTGCTGCTAACTAAACATAGGCCAACCATTTTCGGGAACTGCTGCTTGAATATGCAGGGCGCATATGTAGAGGGCACAGAACAAGGACGAAGCGCCGTAGTATGCGCATATACAGCCAGACTACCACGTCCAATTGCACGCCCTTTATAGCGCACGCAGTGTTTCCGGCTCAAGTAGCAGAAGGGGCAGATATATGAGAAGGAATCAGGGCTAACAGCAAATTCAAACAGGCTCATGAGATGCTAAGCTGATTTCTGGGACTTACTGGCGAACGGACCATTCAACGATTGAAAAGAAAATGCTTCGTCGCTTTCAAGCACGGCGTTGGCTCGGCGGATCGATGTGACAGGGTCGTCTTGCAATTCTGGTTTCCTTATTAAACGAAGAAGGAAAAGAATAACGACTGGCGTTAGTTTGGTTATACGACAAAATCAACGAACGGATCTGAGTATCGTTGAACCTAAAGTCTGAGAAACTACGGAATGATGATAAAGGAAAATGGGGATCAAGCAATAAACACCTGTTCAGTAAACTATCTTCATGTTGAGTAGTTGCCTGCTAATTTTTCTCTGCTCCTCACCACGCCAGGCCAACAATCTGAGAAGCAATTGCTACTAGTTAGTTAGTCTGTTATTTATTTTATTATTATTTTTATTGTCTCATTGGCTGGGTGCTGTTTCTCCACGGCAACTTGCTCTAACTTGAAACTAAGAGCCCCACCACACGTAAAGTATATTTTGAATGGGGTACGTATGGCGGGGCTACTTCGCTGTTGCTACTAGGGCAGAAAACACAAAGGAAACCACTTTACACGAAAACCTGCGGTGCTCAGGACCCACAAAATCCAAATGGCCGCTTGTTGCATCCTTAGGCACAGCAACGGAGGTAACTGCCCCACGGTCCAAGCTAGGGCTTTAAGTGGACTTCGCGTCCTGTTTCGCGATTTGGCGCGCGGGATGTTGTTGCCTGTTTATGTATTCTTGTTTTTTTGGGGGGTTGCCTTGATGCATATCAAATCTCACGTTGTTGAACCAGACTCAGCTCAATAAGTAGGCTGGAAATTTTTTTTTACCTGGTGTCATCAATAATTTTCGCAAAGCTGAAATAGCAATATGATATAACACGATAGAACGGCAAGGAGCGCACGATTTTAGGTCGTAGGATACGATAATTAATCTCTAGAGTAGAAGTCGTCAGACAATATTTTCTCTTTACAGCGGTCTTACCTTGCTTTAATAACATGTTCCACGTAAACCTCAAAGGGTAGCCAAATATGACATTACAGTAACACCAGGCCACCAAATTGTCGCTCTAGATAAAACAATTTTCACTGAGGCTAAGCTCCAGCCCGCTCCGAATCGGAGGGTGTGTGATTATTAGCTAACTGATTTTCCAGAGTGAACCGTATCAAAAATAAAAGCAAGGAAATAAACAAGTGCGTCGCTCTTATTTCAGCAAATTGCAACCTGCCATGGCGATTAGCTCCGACGATAGTCCGTCCTCAGGATAGCTCTGATACATGTTTTGGTTCGAGGAAATTTATCAACTACTAAAAGCAAGGAAATCACCCGCCCATGCTCTGAGATATTAGTTCCTTCTACGTGTATCTGTGGCCATGCTTCGTGTTGATATCAATGGCAGCTTGACTCGTTCATTTGCCCCTGGAGATACAAATCAGTTCCAGTCATATTGCCCTTCTCTCTCTTTCCCTTCATCAATAAAGCCCCTTGAAGCATGCTGTGGCCACCTAGAGACTAGTATTGGAATAACTCACCTCAGCTACAGTATGCCCTCCATTGTTGATTGATGTCCCTCTATTTATCTAAATGCCTCTTTCAATTCCGCTCGACGCCCCCCCTCCCTAGGCAGACAGGCATATACATAGCAGAGAAAGAGCTTTCTTTCTCGTGTTGTCTTCTCTCCATTGTATTTCCTTGTCATGAACTTCCTTTTTTGGCTTAATAGTGGAGAACTCATTTTTCTCTTATGTCCGTTGGATTGTTATTATGCGTATTCCTCGTTGCCTATGTGTTTGAGAGTTGGTAGCTTATCAGATCTTTGGAGGCCGATATCTCTTGGTTTTAGAATACATTACACAAAGTTTAGCAGAACTGATTGATAAAGATCCGCTTTGGGGAAAATTTATGCCCAGAGGGGAGCCAAAGCAAGCGGCTGGACATCAATTCAAAGAGAGAGACTAAGCAAAAAGCAAGTAGCCAGTAGTACTATCAACCATTTCCTCGGGCGAGTTGGTCATTCTTTCTAAGGATTTCAGTTTGTGAATTCTCGGAGATTGATAAAGGACCCGTTCTTTTTTATCAGATCAAAAAAACACGAACAGGAGCAGAACCATAGAAGGAAGTTCCCAAAACTACGAATCCAGCTTTTAGATACAGGAGGAAACAGGTCAAGAAGAGACACGTCAGGCAGCATTTTTTATGAGGAAATTGGAAGAACAAACGGAGTTTTCTTTCTTGTTCAAAAATATCATAACCCCACTGAGTTTTTAGAACTATGAAGATGACGGAGTTTTCATAGTTGTATTATAAGCCCCTAACCTCTCAGATTTATTTGTAACAAAAATAAATACAAATAAATCTCGTCAAATCTCAAACAAATCGATATTATATCTTTCTTCTTCTATTTCATCCCTTTTCAACAATACCCCAAAGGCCGAAAAAATGCATGAGTGCAGCAATATGTGTAGTCATCGTAGTACTGCAAACTAGAGAGAAAGGGGAATTGTAGCTTTCTTCACCGCTTGTTAGCAGCTTCTGTTTGAGACGCCCCCCTTCCTCAATTTGCGCCTTGTCTTAGACCACGCCTGTTAGTGAACACGACATCATCGGCTAGCACGAATACCAGTGTTGTTCAGTAAAACGCAAAACGGACTATTCTATCAGCGTTTAACAGTCAGGGTTTGAGCTAAGTGAGGCAGGATGATGCTCAATCAAGAACTATCTATTTCAAGTCTACCTTACTCGCGAAGAGCATGCCACTCTAGGGATGATTACCTGGACATGTTAGAATGAAAAGACGAAGTAAGCAGACTATATAAACAGACAATATGGTGGGCCCATAGTGCGCTCATAATGGAATGACCAGATCGAACCTGTTTGATACGTATCAGGAACACAGTAGTATAGCAGCAGCCTGATCATTTAGAAGAACCGCTGGAAGAATTCCCACGTATACTTTGGTGCCCAAGTCTCGCGACCGGCTCCGGCACCGGGCTGCTGTGTATGGCCATCGTCAAACTCGACCCAAACCACCGGCTTGTTCTCAGTGCACTCATACTCCGTCATCTTATGCTGACCCGATCCCCAACGCGGCGTCTGAGCCCTGCGGCGCTTACAACCATTACTCGCCACGAAGCCGTCCCGCACAGCGCGGCCCATAGAGACAGGCAAGACGCCATCACGGATGCCGTGTTGGCCATAATAGGCCACGGGGAACTGCGGTCGCAGACCGGCACAGCCACTAATGGGCGCACCGCTCCATAGGGCCACGGCGCGCAGCTCGTTGCCCATCTCACAAGCCACGGCATACGTCATGGCAGCACCAAAGCTATAGCCGACTACATAGCGTTGGCTCGGATCGATACACATCTGCGTCTCGACGGTCCGCATCACGCGGCGTAAAAAGGCCATGTCGTCACCGCCGGCGTTGAGCCACATGCCAGCGGACCCGTTGGGGGCCACGTAGATTGCTTCATCGTCGACATCTTGCGCTGGCAGCCCATACCACGGCAGATACGCACCTGTACCCTCTTGTAAGTCGCCCGAACTGCCACGGAATGCATGTAACGTTAGTACGAGTTTGTATGCCATGTGTGGGTTGTAGTTGCGTGGCAGGCGGATGTGGAATGATCGGTAACGGCCGCCAGAGTAAATGCGGTGCTCCGCTGTGTTGCTTAGGCGCGGGTCTTTTCCGCAGCCGCTAGATCGGGTTTCGCTTTGTCCGGTGAGAATAATTGTTGGGTCAGAGGTCATGGTAGAGACTGTATCGTTCAGCAGTTGAGACTCGGTCTGGTTGGCTAGAACCCCAGCAATCAATGCCAGCACGGCATCATTATCCTGGTCTAGATTCCACATGTTAGGGCTAGGACTACTGGTATTCTTGGCTGAGTCAGGCAGGGAGATGAACTGCGGGCGTTCTACTAGGCCATCGCCAACCAGATCGCTGCTTTGATTTACAGCATTGGCCATACTTGTGACGTTGAACTGGGACAGTCGGCGGCCATGAATTGATGGTCCTTGGTCATGAATCACCGGCCGGGATTCTTGGGCCATGGCCCGGAGAATCCAAGGAAAAAACAGATGCGAGACACACCACTTCATGGCAACAAACGTAGAGCAAGATATGTGTGTGCTTGGACAGTAAAAGTTCAGCCGCAGAAAATGGAAAAGCAAGTTCTAAATTCGAGATAGTGACTGCCGAAGAGATCTGTACTTCTAGTCTATATTTGTTGCCACGCCGAAGTAATCACTCAAACTAGCATCAACATGTTCGTTTTAGGACTTGTCAAATACTTTACATATCAATTCCGCATCGGCTATGGCGCCGTCATCGTGATTCGTCTTCCGGTAGGCCTAGACTACTGATGGCCCCACTTTGAACCACTAATGTAAGTAAAGTGAGAATAAAGGCGAGTAGCGCAATATATCATCAAGGCGCGATGGCAATAACTTGCGCTTCTAGATGTCATTAGCTAGGCTGTCAAAGCGGTCATGATTCTACCCTACAAACTCTAATATCGCGCGTTCAGATAGGCTATATATATGTATGGCATCATAATGGGATGTAATTCGTTGTGATATCTACAAAGTAAAACATGGAGGGGAAAATATGAACTCTATATCATGAAACAGCATAACGGCTCTGAAGGCTTACGGCGCGCTTATATTCATGTGCGGGACCCGTGTCGGCCCAAAGACTTCTCATGAGTGTGCCCCTGATAGTCCCCAGACTCGACATCACGATCGCGCTGTCTACCAGTCCAGCTGCGTTTGGGGCGCATAGGTTCTTCCCTATGCGGCTGTGTCTCGTCGCCTCGATTCCTTGACGGTGAGCAGTGGTAGTTGCGATCCTCGCCTTCGTCACGATCGAAGACGCCAGGGTCAGATGGGTCAAAGTCGGGGATAGGCGCGCCGCTCTGGCGCAGATTCTTCTTTCCAACTTCGCGCAGGTGGGCTTCGAGTAGGGCCGCATTACGGGTGTTGGCACGGAATAGGGCATCGGCAACATCACCTAGGAAAGGGACGAGACCAATACAGAAGTCAATGACAATGTTGATGATCATGCGGGCGCGGAGAGAAGCTGGCAAGCCACCTTCAATTTGACTGCAGGTACGCAGAACCATCAAGGCGAAAAATGTATCGATGACATCGCCAATTCTATAGTCGGTTAGCATATTTATTTGTATAGCATGTGTCAAGAATAAACTACTTACGCTGGCACCAAGCCAATCACACTTCCCCAGCCAAAGCGTATGCCGCAGCAGTTGAACAAACACATGTCCAACCGGTACGCACGCCGCTTGACCTTGGTCAGAATCTTTCCGTCATGCTCAGACAGACCAGGAGGGTTGGCTTTTCTACGCTGCTTTGTCTTTCCCTCGCTGGGTCTGCCATTTAGGCGTGTAGCAGGAACAGTCTCGAAGTAAGGATCCTAATAGAGTTAAAGTGGTTGATAAATATTGACTTCTTTGTCGACCCACGGGTAAATCGGCACGCCAATATCCAGGGGCCACCAGCAAGGAAAGAAAAAAAAGCTTGGTCTGCTTAAGCGTACCTCAGTGCCGAATTTGTTAGAAAGAGACTCGCCCAGGATCTTCTTGCCGACATATTTAGCGACGAACGACGACATAGTGAGATGATAGTGATGATGATGATATCAATAAGAGAACGAATGGAAGAAAATGACTACAGAAAAGCGAATAGGATGATAATAATAAATGAAAAAGATAGTCGTGAAAAGAAGGGTAAAGCCTTGCTTTAAAGCGATTAAACAAAGGCTTTCAGCTAATAATAAGCGATTTTAGTTTGATTTCTTTTTAGCCTTGATTGGCTATCCGGCGCTTACAGCAAACGCAGCCGCCAGACGAAGAAGAGAATGATTCAAAGAAAACCGCGCTGTTGGCCTAGGCAATGGATATTGAAGTTTGTTTCGAGAGCGTGGGATGCTATATCGAGAACTGGCGCGTAGACAAAGACGCGAAGCAACAGCGGTTGCGAAGATAGATGGGCGACGGCAAAGAGAACAAAGACAACGCTAATAGCATCTCTATATATATTTATATTATTTGCACCTCTCCCCTTCTTTGTCTCCCACTTCAAAGCCCGTCCCGGCAGTGTTGCTCAATGGCACCTCAATGATCGCTCACTGAGACAGAGCTAGCCCACCCTCGCCGCCGGTGATGTAATGCTGCGTTCAGTCTGCGTTCCTCGAACTGCCCAAGTTGCCTCTCTCAACAATTCCCAGACATCAAGCCCATTATCTTCAGTCAATCTCGAGCATGTAGATGCAGAATTCAGCCCAACGCTTCTTAGGCTTCTCTGCTATCTGGACGCGGGCGCATCGGCTCCCTCTCACATCACACACAAAGCCACTGCCAGTATCAAAGCAGGATTGCTAATTGAGCGCTGGAGATTCCTCGCCTGACAAATGTTCTTTATTGTAGCAGCGCTAGTTGCTTTCCACTGCGGCAGAGGGCTGGAGGCCGCCTGGCCTTACTGGAATTGCTCTGTGGAGAGAGACCCTAATATAACCCTTGTAATTGTGTCTTCAATGTAGCTTCCAGGGAGCTTTGGCCAATCAACCTTCTAGTTAGGAGGCTTGTCAGGTAATGAGAAGAACCTTCTTGCAGGCCTAATCGTATATCAACTTTTGTAAGTTTTTCTATATCTTTTTTCATTGTATAATATCTGCCTGTCCACTTTTCTTACCTGCCAGGTGACTTGTGCCATTGCTAATCGTTATCGTCGTAGTATCTAAATCGAATGCTGTGCTGGCAAGCCACACAAGATCCGGCCCCAAATCCAGTGGTCTCATATTGATAGGTTAAGATAAAATTCAATTCGTAGTTTTACATAAAGTATACAGCAAGACAATTGTAAATTCCAGATTTTTCTGACCTTCAGTGACACATGTACTTAATGTCTGGATTTGATGTGAAACTAGTGTCAAGGCATTAACCCTTGGGTGAATAGCTTTGGTTGTTCGGCTGGGCCAGCGACTGTTCCACCTTTTAACCCTCTGTCTTCCCCCGCCTACAGCCTTGTCGAGCATTAGCTTAGCCACTACACCACGTTCTTCTAGGATCTTTTCGGCTTTTTAGTGCACCCAGACCGCCTGTAGCCGCTGCCCTATTTTTTCTCCTTCTCTTCTTTCTCCTCTTCTGTCGGCTTCAAATCTAAACGTTGCTTTTTCTCTTTTCCTTTCTCTCCTGCCGCCTGCTTGCCAATCTGATCATCGCCCGTCTCATCTCCGACTTATCTCTGTCCATCAACGGCTCTGTCCGCTGCCTTCCTCTATTCTCTTTTCCGCCAAATACTACGTCTATCATCATTGTCATTCTCGTTGCTGGCTTCTTCAACTTAAAGCAACGCTATCATCTAGGCCTAGCACCACGCTATAAGCACTGCTACACCAAGCAACCATAGCTATAATCCCCACCACCACCATATCAACTAACCCTCGCTCTACCTTGCCTATCCTGCTGCGGCTTGCTTGCAGCGATTGTTTCGTCCATCATTAAACATCACCACTAAACGCGCAAACGTCTGACGACCCGACGCTCCCATCAGCCGTCGGCTCTTCTACTTTATCGGCCCAGACATCTCGAGTCTGCCTTCCGCTAGCACCCTTTCCCCCACATACAATAGCATGCTTTTTGTCCCTCATATCTGCAACAATGTCTTTGCCACAGAGCGAATCTAGATCGCTAGAGGACTGTATGTCATCAATGTCACCTGGCTCTATTTATCTACACATAACCCCTCGTCATCTTGTCTAATCCTCCCCATATATAACACATCCCTCTGTTGTCGACCTCAATGCTAACAATAACCTTCTTTATCCCTATACATAGGGCTCGATGACCTTTGCGCTAGATTCGTCATCAATAACCCCGAGGAGGACCTGTCTTCTATGGAGCGCATCTGCTTTCACCTCGAAGAAGCACAATGGTTCTATGAAGACTTCATTCGCCCATCGAATCCCCATCTGCCTGCTATGACCCTCCGCACTTTCTCTGCCATGATGTTCAAGCACTGCCCATTACTCGCCGTATACCCTAAAGAAGCACACGAGAGGGCATTTGAGCAGTTCTTGCAATACAAACAGAGAATCCCCGTCCGTGGCGCCATCATGCTCAACGACCTCATGGATCATGTTGTCCTGGTCAAGGGCTGGAAGAAGACTGCTAGCTGGAGTTTCCCTCGCGGCAAAATCAACAAGGCCGAGGACGACCTTGACTGTGCTATTCGCGAGGTCGAGGAAGAGACTGGCTTGGATCTTCGTAAAGCTGGCCTTGTCCCTGACCCAGAGGATGTTAAGTATCTCGACGTCAACATAAGAGAACAGGCCATTCGTCTATATGTTTTCCGCAATGTACCTATGGATACACCCTTTGAGCCGAAAACTAGAAAGGAGATTTCCAAGATCGAGTGGTTCCCATTGTCCGAACTCCCCTTCTTCAAGAAGAAACACAACCAGACTGACGATGAGAGCGCCTTCTCAAGCAATAAGTTCTACATGGTTGCTCCGTTTTTGAACCATCTTAAGAAATGGGTTTCAAAGCAAAAGCGCCTGGATGCTCGCAGACAGGGTGGCAACGATCCATCTCACTTGTCCCCTGGTGGCATTCCCGAGGAAGTCTATGACGAAGCTGGAAATCGGGACCCTACTGCAAACTATGACGAACAACAGCAGCAAGCTGAGCTATATATGGCTAACTTTGATCTGCGGCATATGCTCAAGGTGCCTGGCAATAATAACGAATACTCTGCTCAACCTGGAACTTCAGGTAGCGTTCCCCCGCCATCGCAAAACACCGACGGAACATCGACTAGTCTCATGCACCTGCTTAACAATGGCAACAGCAGCAACAACGATGCGAGCAATTCTGCCGATAACGACGATTACGATGGTTCTTATGAGAATCTTGATAATTACCATAAACCGACGCCTCCTCAGCCTGCCCCGTCTGTGCCGCCACCTGTTATCAAGCAAACCCCTCCTACAACTATCCACCACCCACAGCCTATCCCTCCGCAGGTTCAAAAGGCCAACTTGGATCAAGGTCTGCTAAGCTATGCTACACCTCCGCCCAGTAGCATCAAAGGCCAGAGACAGGGCCAAGCTCTCCCGCTTCATATAACTATAGCTCAGCAAAGATTACAACAGCAGCAGCAGGAGTATCATAGACAACAACAACAACAACAACAACAACAACAACAACAGCAACAAATCCAGGCACAGCAGGCTCAGCAGCATAAGTCTCAGAACCAACTGCAAGATATTCAGCATAGCCAACCGCAAGGCATTCCCATTCAGAACTTCAATGGTCAGGGATACCATAGCCAACAACAGCAGCACGTGGCTGCTGGCCCATCTTCCTATGATGCGCAGCTTCATGGATATCACAATCTTCCGCAATCTCAGTCTCAGCCAGTGCCTGGATCAAACCTGGTTGGCAATAGCACATATGGTCCCAGACCTGGATCTGACCACTACGCTTCGAACCCACCCCAGCCAAGTGCTAATGCTAGCTATGTCCCTGGAGCAAGCCTTTCAAGCCATTCTAAGGAACTCTTAGGCATGCTCACTAGCAACTCAGCCGAACCCCAAACGACTCAAAGTCTTGCTCCTCAGCAGCTTCTAGTAGATGTCGAACGGCAACGTTCCTGGCCCAATGAGACTTCAGAACAATATCTTGCTAGAATGCAGAACAACTCGAACATTGGTGCTAACCAAGGCCAGTCCGTTCAGAATGGAGCTGTTGCTCCCATGGATCCCATGGCCATGCACAACAGTCAAACCATTCTAGGCATGATGCATACACAGAAGCAACATGCACCCCAGTCAGAGAAGCAGCGTACTGCTTTACTCGACATATTAAATGGAGGGTCTCCTTCACCTAATCCCAATGAGTCGCTATCCGGCCAAGGGCCCAACAGTTATAGGCAATCCCCTTTGGATAGCAGCCAGTCATATAACGGCTCAAGACATGAGGGTGATACAGCCAGCCTTCACAATGCTATGGGCAACCTGGCTATTCACGGTGGCGTTAGACAGCCGAGCGCTTTATCTAATTCTAACTATGTCCGCGGCACTGTATCGGTTGAGTCGTTACCGCTGCTGAAACATCCTGACTCTGTTTCGCCTAGTATTGGTGAACATTCTCGTCATTCCCAGACGCCCTATAACTTCAATCCTCGAACCCTCGAAAGCACGGCGCCCAGCCAACCAGCAATGGCCAGTCCTCCTGTGTCTGACACTAATATTGCGTTTGAGGCCCCCAAGCAAACCCCAGAGCAGAGACAAAAGTTGATTTCTTTGATCGGCAGCTCTCCAAGTCAGCAGCATGCACAGGTGCAACCCCCGCAAAGCTACTACCACTCTCAAGGCCAGCCCCAGTATGGAATGCCTCAAATTCCACTTCAAGGTTCTCCCCGCCAGCAATACCCTCTTGCATATGGACACCTTCCTCAGCAACAGCCTGTTTCACAGTACTACGGATCATCTTACCAGCAAAACCAGCCACACCCTTTGAGTAACTCGCATGTTCCTGATACTTCTACCGTTTATTCAGATAACGACAAGGTCGTGGATCAGCAGCAAATGCTTCACCAAATCCATCTCCAGCAGTCCAACTACCAGATGAGTGCGCAGCAGCAGCAACAACAGCAGCAACAGTTGCTTATTCCTCTACAAGGCCAGTCACAACAGCAGTCTGTTCAGCAGAGCCAACAGCCGGGCTACGGTCCAGAGACGTACAGACGCATGTCATCTACGACTTCAGCTATGAGTGACGGCACTCACCCTAGCGGCGGCAAGAAGACGCCCATTTCGCCAGCAGATATAAATTTCCTACTCAACTATCTACAGTCTACAACTACGCAGTCCACAGGCAGTAGATAATGGCTAGAAAATAATGCGACAAGCAAGTTATCTACGTGCTAGGAGCTTCCATATAGTGTATGCTGTGTCGTATTCCTGTGGACCATATAAACAGCCACAAACATATAGGGCATGGCATCATACGCTGGGCGAGGTGTTATCCAAATAATAGCTTCACATGGAAACCAAATCGACCCAAAATTACATACTATCTTAATCTATGAAGCGTTGGCTTTTTTTCCTCCTTTCTTTTTTTTCTTTCTTTCTTTGCCTCATCTTTGGTTTTGTTTCTTTTATATCCTGCTTTGGATTACGGCCTTTTTGGGGGGGGGGGGGGGGGTTATTTTGGATAGGATGGATATACCAATCTGGAGGGCTAGTTTACGTACAAGACGGGTTGCTATTTGTCTCTAGCGTGCACTTTGTTGTCTTTTGACATATCTTACCATGATATGAACTCGACGTTGTTCTGTTTCCCTTACTTCTTCGTGTTATTCGCAGTTCAGCGTAGGTTCAGCGTTCTTTTTTCTTCAACTGTCGTCATTATCTTGTCGTAATAATAGTATAGTGTTTCTTCTATTCATTTATTTCCCGTTTGTTCTTCTAAAGCATATCACAGCCTTTCTTTTTTTCTCGTTTTCCTTACTGAGATATTGGGTTGATTTACAAGCGAGCGAGCGTTGGAAATTCTGTTATATATTTTACCATTTATATCGCGGTTTTTTTCTTTTTTCTTTTTT
>LXKZ01000425.1:59413-118553 GCA_001856765.1 Endoconidiophora polonica
CTTTTTTCTTTTTTCTTTTTTCACGTGTGCAGCTTGAGAATTGATTCGTAAATCAAGATGAAGTGTGCTTTTTTTCTGGGCACCAAACATACTTTTGATGGTTTGAGGTTGACATTGATATGCTGCTACTCAAACTCTGAGCAAGATATAGGCGGTGAATGTACGAATCTGAGTTGTCTATGTCTGCCCTTTTTCGTTGGAATGGTGCTGTCAAGTAGGTCTGAAATGTAACTAACCGGGCCTGATCAGTATGTTTTATGCAGGGGCTTGCCTTTTTGCTGCTGGTAGATATGTAGAGGGCAAGTATGAGAGGCTAGGAAAAGAGGGCTGGTGTCGATGTTAATGAAAGGTTGCTGCGGGACCATCGGGAGTTTGGTGAATTTCACAGGGTTAGGTAGAAGATGAGGGGAACATCTTATGTAGACGGTTGACTATAACTACCACATGGTCACGAGAAAGATACATGTATGAAGGGGAAGTTATGATTGTATAATAAAAGCTGTTATGTATCATGACAAATATACTAACTAATCATCGTGACGATAAGTAGTAGCAATTAGCGGTAGTTACTTTCATAGCAAAGTCAAGTGCACCAAATACGGAAGAGCGGAAAAGGTGGAGCTTTGCTGATTTGGGGCGCACCTGACCTGGGAAAGAAGTTGAAACAAAGATTGTGCTTGGTTTGCCTTGGTTTGGTTGGGGAAAGATAGCACCGTCCGAAGGCTGGGCAGCTTATAGGCGATGAGGTCACTATAATTGCCCTATAAGCTGTAGAGGCTTCAGATACCAGTCTGTATTATTGTTGGACTGGAAAAGGCGCTATCGTTAGTCATAGCAGGCACTGTTCAATGCATCTATTTCATTTATCGACCGCCTTGTCTTCCATAAACTCTGCCATCATCGTCATCATCATCATCTGTGCGCTACATTTCTTTTGCTATCTATCACGTCTTCCTAGATCTTCTAGCTATTAAGAAAAGCTCTGATTATCCCTCCACGCCTTCCCTGTCGATTTACTCTCCTGAGAAACCGTCTTTCTGAAAGCTTTCTCTATTCATAGGCTCTCGTTCAGGTGCTCAACCATCCCTGTGCCTATTTCATCATCTGATCCATCGCCTCGTCCTGATAAGGCACGTTATCTGGAGTCGTGTCTGGCTTGCTGCCATCAATGACGTCGTGACCTTGCAACCGTCGAATTTTCTCCCTATCACAGAGTCTTCTTAACTTCCTCTTTTCTTTTCCATCGCCTAAAATCCATCTCCAAAGTAACGCACCGCTTTTCTACCTTTCTACTGCCTGCCTGTCTACCTGCTTACACGATGCCGTCGACGTCAAGACGCTCGCTCCGCCTAGGCGCAGCTGTTCATCGAATAGCAGCTGGCTTCTGTCTCTCGCTGATTGCCGCCTCACAGTCTACTGCTGTCAAGGCCGACAGCATCTTCCGCCCCGACTTGGTACTACCACCGGAACTCCATCTACCGACTGAAACCGAAGCGCCCGCGCCCGCCGAACATACATTTACTCTACGTCAGATCTTCCATCATGGCACGTACCAAAACCCAGGCTTACACCGTCGCAAGGACGTGTTCCACTCTGCCGATGCAGTGTTCTTAGCAGCCGATCATGAAGACGGCTTCGAGAAGCAGGTGCTCCCACCGCTGGTCATCCAGAGCAAGCCGACCAAGATCTACCGCCTGGCCGACCGTCGCCCTGTTGCCGTCGATGCGCTTGTCGACATGACGCGGCGCAGCGGCCAGCTGGAAGCTATGTCGCCAACGGCCTGGACAGTCGATGACATTGCCGGCCCCGATGTTACCGACAAGCAAACGATCTTAAGTTTGGCTTTGATGTGCAGTGACGCATACGTAGAGAACGAAGGCCAGCCTGACTGGGACGATGTCGGCAAGCCGTTTAATCGTAGCGCCGACTTCGGCTGGGAAGGTGACGGTCTCCGCGGGCACATATTTGCTGACGAGTCTAATTCAACCATTGTCATTGGCCTCAAGGGCACGTCACCTGCGCTGTGGGATGGCGAGGGCACTACTTCCAATGACAAAATCAACGACAATCTGTTCTTCAGCTGCTGCTGTGGTCAGCAAGGCCAGTGGTCATGGCACCAGGTATGTGACTGCGCTACTGGCACCTACTCTTGCAACAACACCTGCGTACGCAAGGAGCTACAGGAAGAACACCGCTACTATACTGCCGTCAAAGAGCTATACACCAACGTCACAGAATTGTATCCCCATGCGAACATTTGGGTCACGGGCCACTCGCTAGGCGGAGCTGTTAGTTCCTTCCTTGGCCTGACTTATGGTCTACCTACCGTTACGTTTGAAGCTGTCCCCGATGCTCTACCAGCTTCGCGTCTAGGCTTGCCCGTACCGCCAGGCTACATGCAAAGCCTCCAGCAGACTCGCGAGATGACGGGAACATACCACTTTGGTCATACTGCGGATCCCGTGTACATTGGCACTTGCAATGGCGCCACCGCAACGTGTACGTATGCTGGCTACGCCATGGAGTCTGTATGCCACACGGGCTACGAATGTGTATGGGACGTTGTTGCCGACAAAGGCTGGCGCGTAGGCATTGGCACGCACAAGATCCGCGCTGTCATTCGCGACGTCATCCTCAAGTATGATGAGGTGCCGCAGTGCAAGACCACACCCGAGTGCCGTGATTGTGGAAATTGGAAGATGTACGAGAGTAACGGGTCAGAGACTACGACGTCTGTGCCATCTTCCTCGTATATGACATTTACGCGCACTCGCACCGCAACCTGCCTGACGCCTGGTTGGTGGGGATGTCTAGATGACTCAACAACTACCGATACTAGCGCTACGTCTATCCCGATATCAACATCAACGTCAACGTCCACCTGCAAGACGCCCGGATGGTTCGGCTGCAAGGACCCCATGACTGCTACCACCACCTCGGACGGCACGCCTTCTGTAACCACCACCACGACTTCAGACGCCACCACGACGGAAACAACGACGACCTGCCACGAGCCAGGCTGGTGGGGCTGCAACGACCAAACCACAACTACCGAGACCACGGCTACCTCATCCTCCTCTACAACCACATGTTTGACGCCTGGCTGGTTCGGCTGCAAGGACGAGACCACGACAACCACGGCTACTACATCATCAGCGCTCTCGTCGACAACTTGCATTGTGCCTGGCCGCTTCTTCGGCTGTTATGATGAGCCTGGGCCGACGGATGATGGTACTGCGCCAGCCGCGCCCTCTGCCACTGCGCCCAAATCGGCGGTCGCCACAGCTTCAAATTCGGCTTCGGCCTCGAGTGTGCCGTCTTCAATGGCCTGGCGATGCAGACACCGCAACTGGATTGGTCGGTGTGTGGACTGGTCGGACAATCAGCAACAGCTGTCGGCAGATGAGATGTAGTACAGTCATATCTCGTTTGTTCTTTCTTTCTTTACGTTGTTATTCTTTGTCGTTGCGACATGACGCTCTCAGACAGGTCCGGCAGACTCCATATGTTTACTTGGTTTTTTTTTGCCTTCATTTCTTTTCAATCGGGCAGTTCCTGTACAAGCGTCTTTTGTTTTGTTCTTGATGATTTGGTATTGTTCTGATTTCCAGGGTGGTGGGACACAAGGATAGAAAGCAAAGAATACTCGAAAACTGAAACTTGTTCTTAAGTGTCTCTCTCTCTCTTTCGATCTCCCTAGTGTCGTTCATTCTCTTTCTATGCGACTCACTCTCCTTTCTGTTTTGTTCAGTTATGTTGCTCTATTTCTTCTCTTTTCTTTTCTTATCGATCTACTTAAGATGATCGGTCATCCAGATTCCAGAATATCATCCTACCATTATTGCTCTTCATCTACATTCAAACTCGGATACGCTTGAATGCATGGGGCACAGAAGAATATACATACCTATATACATGCATTTCTTATTCCACCAGACTTTACTAGAACATCAATTTTTACATAATATATTATACACGTACTTTTATGGTGCTCGCAGTTTAGTTTAACAAAAGGAAAAAAACATGGGATATCTTATTGCTCGTAAAAAGAATCTTATCATATATACATATACATCCACTCGAACCAGCTTCCTGCCCTCTCTCATCCTCTTCATGACTCATCCATAGCCTCGCCATTAGCTCCAGACTGAACCGAGCTATTTAGTTGTTGAAGCGGCTGGAGCTGTCGATTCGGCGACTGAACCTGGCCATTACCATTAGCGCCAAGATTTCCCCCCAGCAACGCAACCACGCTTTCCAGTCCTTCCACTTCGTTTATACCGATTCTACGCCCAGCACCCTGCCACTCGCCATCACGGACTTCTCCCTGCGGACCCAACTCCAATCCACGCATGCGCTCCAGATGTTTCCGCGCTGCGCTCTCGATATACTCGACGCGGCCCTTGCGCCAGGTGCGTCTACCTGGCGTCATAACCGATGTAGCAACAGCAGCAACAGCTTCGTCTGAATCTTCTGGCTTTGGTTGTAGATCAAGCGAGATACCGCGGAGGGAGGCAGAGAGGGCGCGCAGTGCGGGTAGTTGAGAGAGGGCAAATGCAGTGGTGGTGTGTAGCGGTGCCGTGGCATCGGCGGCGCCGAGACCTTCGGTGTCGCGAAGAAAGGCGAGGGGGGCGTTCGTGGTAGAATGAGGAGCAAGTGTTGATTGCTGTGGTTGGGAAGAGGTGTCTGGGTCGGGCTTTATCGCTGGCCCCGCAGGCCCGTTGCGTACCACGAGGCTGCGTAGAGTTTTGAGGAGTTCGTCGTTCTGGGCTTTCTCAGCCTGTAGAGTGGCGCTAAGGCGCTGGCTAGATGCAAGTTTACGTCGCAAAAGAGTGACTGAAGCGACTGTTGGCACATCGCCTTGCAAATCTGAGGAAGAAGTGGCATCTAGAGCAGACAAAGTAGAAGACTGCACAGCGGAGAAATCCAGGCCGTCATAGTGTCGAAGCCTCATCCAGGCACGGTCGTCAGGGCGCAGCGACAATATATTGCGCATGACGTACAGCTCAAAAATGTCAAAATTGCGATCTATGGATGAACACAACAGCGTTTCCAGCTGATGCGTGCCGTTGTCGATTTCAAACTTAGCAGCATCTTCGATAGACTGGGTCTCGGCGGCATCGGTGTGCGTCTGTGACTGGGCTTTGGCGTTCGACTTCGATTTTCGCGGTGGCCGGAAGCCTAGAGCAGCAGGTGGAGAACGCAGTAGACCCTGTTCGATGGACATCAGGGCGCTTTCGGCAAGAATGTTGATGGCGTTGATGATATCATCGAGCAAACTCTATGGAGAGAGAGGTCCAATGACGGAGGACATGGTTAGAACTTTTTTGGCTTTACTTGATGCAAGAAGTAACTGCGAGCGTTGGGCCATGGAAGAAATAAAAAAATCAGAGGGTTCTTGTGTAAAAGGAAACAAAGAAAAGATGAGGGGAGGAAGACGAACCACGGGCGGATAGCCAAAATGCTCGGTGAGAATCTCGATGTTTGCCGCGGCATCGGCCATTTTTGGGTATTCTCAGAAGAAATATAAACCGATATACATAGAAACCCCTCTATTCCCGATGCCAATTCGGTTCAATTGCCGGCAAGATGTCAAACAATTGAGTTCGTAAAAAAAAAAAGATAGTCGGTACAAATGGCTTCGCAACGAGGTTCACTTCTAGCGCGTCAAGTCGCGTAACACAAGGCGCATCGCAATGTTTGTAACCCTACATCTAACCCTTAACAATAGCCATGTTAAAATATCTCATATACCCAGTGTCATTCATGGCTAACAGGTAAAATGCACATACCAGAGTTTCCCTTTAAAGCCGAGTCTATTGCTACAGTAAATACTAAACCTAACTAAACTAACGAAAAGAAAAAAAGCTCAAATATAGCCAAAAATGAATGATTTTGCTTCACTTGAATTCGTCACGAGGCCCTATTTTTTGCTTCAACTATCCCCATCTTGTTTTTCTGTGGCCATTCTAAGAAGCACTTATTTAACCCTAAGGCTGTTTCTCTTGACCAAGTCAACTCAGAACTCAGATCAGTAGTTGAATATCTAAAATCCATCCTTCCATGTTGTTTGCTTGATTTATTTGTCTTTGCCACTGATCTTTTTGGGGGGTTTTGTTTCTGTTATTCTTCCCTCCCTCTTAGTTCTTCTAGAATCCCCATCTTGAAAGCAGGAACTCCCCCTTTTAATCTTCAGTCCACAACAACAAGCCATCGCCGACGATATGGATAAGGCCAAGACTGTATTCAAAGAAGGTTGGCACCCGGAAAAGCCGGGTCAGACCTTCCGCCAGCAAGTGGTGAGCAGCAAATCACACCACTGACGCCACCGCCAACTCTAATAGCTGACTATGTCTCCCCGTTCCCCCCTTCCTATAGAGCGGCATGATGGGTCGCGATAAGAAAGAAAACACAGACGCCGCTGCCCGCCATGTCACACCCATCGGCCAGCTTCGCGATCCCGCCTCCTTCGCGCCCCCGCCTAAGCGTTCCGAAACTAGCATCCGCCCGCCACCCCCGCCGCCTTCCGCACCGCGCCAGCCTGTCAAGTTCGAAGTCGGTACTGATCTGTACTCGCCCGAACGCAAGCTCGAACGCCAGCAGCAGCAGCAGCAGCAGCAGCAGATACTGATGATCGAACCGCCGTCTTATTCGGCCACAGAGACTTCTGTACCGTCGCTTCCGCCGAGGCTGCCGCCGCGCAGAAACACCGCTTCTTCAGCTGGCTTCGATACGCCTCCACCTCCGCCTCCGCCTGTGCGCACAACCACAACCACTACTTCGGCTACTTCTACTCCTGCACCGCCTGCCGGTGCCATGTCACGGCTTGCCTCAGCTGGAATCTCAGTGCCTGCCTTTGGCATAGGAAATTCAACCAAGTCCACTACGGCCACTACTTCTGCCGCCGCCTCTCCTCTAGCCGCCACCGCCTCCCCCGGAAACACTATGGACAAGCTCTCAGCGCGCTTCCAGCGATTCTCGCCCGCCAGTTCCAGGGGAACTTCGCCAGTTCCGGCATCTACACCACCGCCAGCCCAGGGTACCACTATGGAACAGAAGCAGGCAGCTCTACGGACAGCTAGTGCACTGCGTAGTGACCCGAGTAAGGTATCGCTGTCAGATGCCCGTGCTGCGGCATCAACGGCCAACAATTTCCGGCAGAGACATGGCGAGCAGGTCGTGGCTGGCGCACAAAAAGCAAACGAGGCTAATAGTAAATACCGCATTGGCGAGCGGGTTAGCAACATGAACCAAAAATATGGGCTTTCAGAGAAGGCATCTGGTTTGGCGGCGCGGTTTGGCGGTGGAAGTTCGAGTACGGCGACAGCTACAACTACAGAACCTGCCGCTGCTGTCTCTGCCGCTGCTCCCATAGCACCAGCTCCGGCTTCTACTTCTACCCCAGTTGGTATCCAACCTCCTAGCCGATCTGTTCGGATAGCACCTCCACCGCCTCCGCTAGTTGGTGCACTCAGCACCGCATCTCCTTCCCCGCCACCGCCTCCTCCAGTTCTGGCGTTGGCTCCGGCTGCTGGATCGCCAGGCTTAGCAAAAAAGAAGCCGCCTCCACCACCGCCGCCCAAAAAGAAGCCAGCCTTGGCTGCGCCGTCCATTTCGTCGCCTGGTAGAGGGGAAGACGATGCTCCACCGCCAATTCCGATGAGCACGAAGCCGACATTCTGAGAGTGTTGTTATCGCATATCACTATAGACATACCCCCCTATTTTTATTCAACTTGATTATTTTAGATGTATCTTTAGCTCATGAAGAAGAAAATATTATCTATATACGCCGAAGTGCACATCTTGTTGTTTTATCTTGTTACTAGGCAGAAAATCACTGACACAGTATTTGCATCATAACACTGACTTACACAGATTTTGGCCGTTTATTGTTATGTCTGCAGATCAATTCCATGTTAAGTTGATATACGTACTTTTGAGTCACGACACCCACCAGGCTTTGTATATCAGATTGTATAGTGATACTATTCTTTGTAGTCACGATATTCAGCATGCGGAGAGAGTTTGTTCCATAATAAGGGCTAATTGGACTCGTTCTTGTGGTGATGAGATCAAGGAAACAAAGTGGATAAGCTTTTAGGCTCAGATGAGACAAGACCTTATTGGAAGATACTCAGCAAGTAAAGTGATGTATGTTAGCTCCTCCTGATAGAGAAAAGGTATTGAAAACAAAATGATATTTTTCTGCCTTTTTTACGGTATGTAATTAAAAAAAAAAAAGATGCAAGTCGTAACTAGAAATTGAAACCAAGTAGTTTCTTTGATTTTTTTTTAAAAAAAACTTTCCCTTACTTTTTCAAAATTAAATTCATGTGTTAAAAAAGTGGGTTTTTACACCTTAGTACCCTTAAGACCGTGCTTCCAGAAGATGAAGTAGGGAGTAACGCCGTCTTCACGATAGTTGAGCAGAGCAACCATGCCATCGGGGTTCATGGACTCAGAGGTGTAGAACTCAAAATCGGAGAAGTTGGGGACGATGAACTCCTTGACGAACTTCTGGGCACCGGTTTCGAAGGCCTTCTTCTCCTCGTCGGAGGCGTTGATCTCAGCCAGGTGGGTCTTGACAGCCTTCATGTAGCCTATTGAAGGAAGCAAGTGATGAATAGTTAGTATGATAGGTCTTCCCCGAAGAGGATGGGGGAATAAGGGGGTTGAGGTGTTTCTCATGAAGATTTCTCATGGGGAGGGTGAGACGTACCCTTCAGGTAGGTGAGGTAGGACTTCTTGTCAAAGGAAGTGGGGTTCAGGCGGAAAGCACGGATGATGTTGTTGAACTTCTCCTCAGTGTTATCGTCCAGCTCTTCCTCACCACCCTCAGCAGAGGCGTTGGCACCAGTGTCTTGGCTATTGTCAGCAGATAGTTCCTTATCCAAGTCGGAGGCAAGTGTCCTAGATAGATTAAGAGAACTGACCGTAGTTCTGGTTGCCCTCGGTGATGAAGGCGCAGTCGGCCTCGTAAGCGACACCGTAGACCTCCTTGAGCTCATACGAGTCCGAGATCATCTCGTCGTTGGTGAGGACATCCTACACAAGAAGACGAGTTAGTGATGATTACAACAGAAAGACATATGCGGAAGATGGTTCGAGGTTCTTTATGAATCGGCAGCTTGATCTCACAGCATCTCTCATGGCATTTGTAGGAGAAGCTGCTATTGCCTATCGATAAAGCAAAAGCCGTTCTGATACAATGACAGCCATAGCGAAAGCCAGTAAGATACAGAAAGTGTCGACTCTCTAGGCAGATAATCGCAATATATAGTATTTGAGATGTATTCGGTGGTGAAATAGGACAAAGTGCCATATTGTGCTGAGTAAAACGGGACAAGCGAGGGCCTGGCGAAGCGGGGAGAAGCTTACAGTGTAGATAATCATTGTGGCGGTGATGTTGAATATGGAACTGAGAAGAAAACTAGAGCAATTGTTAGAATAAGAAATTGAGAATATTGCAAATATACATAGCAAGATAGAACGAAACGCACCAATTTTAGTGATTGAGTAAGAAGTTATAAAAATAAATAAAGAAGGACGGAGGAAAAGAAAAATAAACAAGAAGTGGAAGAAAAATTCCGCCCCCCCGTTCAGAAAAAAAAATTGAGACTCAATTTTTTCTGGCGGGGAAAAAGCAACCAAAGAGAAAAAGGCTAACAAAGTCGAGAACAAATGCAGCGTCGCCTGGGCTGGCCCTTCGTTCTTACTGGCTGATTATCTATTAGTTATATGCGTGTTTGGTCTACATAGGATACAAATTCATGGAAATCAACACGACAAAAGCTACGATAAATCGCCGTCTAAATATCAGCCATGAAGACAATCAGTTTAAAGCTCCATCCTGAGCATGTATCTTTCATCTCTACGTAGAGTGCATCTGTGAATCGCGATGTCTTCTACATTTTTATATCATCAAAAAAGCAGCTTGTTTGTTCTTTACCAGTTTTCCTTCTTCTTCAAAATCGTCGTGCCTCGCTTGAAGGAGGGGTAAGACGGATTATAACAATAAAACACAAAGCGAACCTGCTAACAACACTGGCTGGGCCAACTGCACGATATTTGTAGATTGCTTATGCATGATAAATTGAAAAAAAATTCGAAAAAAAAACTTACCTTCCCCTCTCTTCCTGAAGCGAATCGATATCAATCCCTTCCCTCTCATAACCACCTTACAAGAAAACACTGCAAGCTCTAGGCGGGGTTGATTTTCTCACGATCTACCAAGATGATAGATGATATCGCAGTGACGCAAAACCTGATACAGCCAGGATAAGATAAGATAAGATCCAGCTGCTGCCTGCTGGTTGGCAGTTGTCTCAGTGTGGCAACCAAACCAGCAGCGATATGTTTTACCGTGATTTAACCGATGTCAATTCAATTTGGGGGATCGTGACATCTGATAAGAAAGACGATACGTAGTTTCTTAGTGCACTGCTATAGAATGAAGAGCACAGATACAAGCAAACAAGCAAGCAAATCAAAGGACATGACCGACTAAACCCTTGACAAGACGGCTTACGCACTATTAAAAATATATTATGTATCAAAGGCCGAAATGCATTACTCACTTCACTTTGCGCTTTCTCTCTGTTGTTGTAGTATGTTCCCTATCCTTGTTTCTCTATCCACCGCCAAGCAGTGCCGAGCAATGCTTGTGCGTTGCTCATGTTGGAGTAAACAAGCAAAGTAGTACTTCATGGGGAAAGGCAAAGAGAAAGGAGGGGGGAGTTCTTTCGTTGTCACCGGAGAAGTCATGAAATCCATTGTCATATTTCTAATTTTTTGTTCCAATTTCTCAATTGATTTTGCTTGGCCATTATCGTTTAATCTCTATCTATTTTGCTTCGTGGAGTTTTGGCTGGCGCCAGTAGCAAGTATCTGTGTGCCAAGGCAGAAAAGCCATTCTTATAGTGCTGTTGGTATTCGGATACGTCGTTCTAAAGTTGCATCAGAAACTAAATGGGCATTTAAGACTGAAAATCACTGTTTAAAAATCTCGCGATTTCATGCCTTAGTGATTGAGGTCTCTACAATAAGAGAAAAGAAGAGAAGATAAGCTTTGTCTGGTATCCTCCATGAACAACAACAAATATCTGATTTAGTTAGTGCAAGGGTTAACTAACAGTTTCATTACTACATAATGAATGCTTTACTGCTGGGTAAGCCAAGCGCTAGGTCCTTGGTCCCAACCGCCTATCCGCCCTTCCGCCCATCCGCCGCTCTGTTGCTAAGAAAGAAGATCCCTACCAAAAGCAGGTCAAGTTCAGGCATTAATCTTGTTTTTATGCTCGGTGACAATGTTCTAAGCAACCCAAAACGACGAATAATTTGTTTTGTCAGACAATTCTTAATAGCAAAAAGGTTTAGTTGCATAAGGGAGCCGGCTAGTTATGAATAGAGTGATAAACAAGGTTTGGTTATGGAATCAGCTACAGAGCAAATCAGATGACGGCCTCTTGTGTTTTCTTCTATCTTAGGCGTCTCCTAGTATCAGGGTCGTAGAGGGATTAGGCTGAGATTGCGCACCAAGAGGCAACAAAGAATAACACGCGATCATGGGCAGACAAAGAGATATACGAAGTCATATATGTTAGTTCGTGATAGAAGCCTATAGAAACAGAAAAGCAAAAAAGGGTCTGTGGGTAGCTTCTTTGCCTATGAATGAAGCTCTGCTGTTAGTGGTTTTATTATTGTATTTTACTGTATTTATTTTATTATTTTATCTCCCGCAAATAAAGCTCCAACATGCTGCGCGGCCAATGATTCGCTGGAATGTGAGGTGCTGACTCGAGTCCAAGCCTTTTATCATTTCCTTTTTTTTCTCTGTACAAAGCCTTTAAAAGAGTTCCCCAAGATTTTTTTTTTCTATGAAGATCTCCTTTTTTTTGTAAACTTCTTACTCTTGGCGGGGATAGACACACAGAATAGCGGAATTTAACAAAAATTTCTTGTTCCCGCCTTTGCGTAAGAAGGTAACGGTCTAAGCGTCGGCATCTCAAGTTGCTTCATAGAGAGAAAATTTGCATGACGACAAACGATGGCGGGCTTGGGAATATGACGGGAAGGTTTATTTTCTTCTTTTGTACTGGCTTGCTAAATTCCGCTCGACACTGAACCTTGGAAGAAGCCGATTAAGACGCGATTCTAGTCCGTTATGGCCCTACATAGTCTCAATCGCTTCTTAGAAGAATTTCCTAAAGACTGGTGTTACTTTTTGCTCTTGGTTGTTCTCAGAGAGTCTGGTACAGTCTAAATTACCAGCGTCCCTGGTAACTGTGCTATTCTGATTTGCTCTGTAGCTGTTGTTCTGTTTTGAGATATTCAAACTGAGTAGCCTGGCTGGTTATATAGAGAAGAGCTTTGTTCATCTACTGGGTCTGCAGTGCGGAGTAACCAACAAAAAAACGTTAAAAGTCTCTGCACCAGCTGTAACAGGATGAAGTCATGTCGATTATGCTGCCTGTAGTGAAATAGTGAAAACAAAAAAAAAATGCAAGGCTCAACTACTAAACATCGGTGACGGCATGCGTGGAGACTTTGTCTAAGTAAAGAAGCCTAGTATTCACTATATGAAATAACACCATGATGACAAATAAGCGCTAAGCGGCGGATGCGGGCGGAAGACGGATGGGCGGGTTGAAATGCTTTATATAGAAATTTTATTATTATACGTATAATTAGCGGGGTTTATAGAGGCCGAGCTTCGATCGCCTGTTTTCGGGGTTTGTTGGCTTTCGAAAATTGACAGCGTTCTTCATGGAAATTAAGAGAAATTAGGACAAAAGAAGCAAAAAACATCAACAATGTCCATGATAATGCTTACCAATCGTCGTTGTGCTTTCTAGTTGGCCGGTCGGTGACGTCGGGACTTGAGACAAAATGTCACTAAAGAGAGAAATCTACTTGAGCAGCTGGCCGCACTAACAGCGTAAACCCCACCCCTGACTCGTGCAAGTTCAGTGTTGTCTAGCGCGTCTATCCGCTTTACAGCGCCTCTAGGCCCGAACTCGGCAAGCTTCTGCTATCATTCATGCTTATTGATGCTATCAAATTAGAGTAGTACCGTACAAGAAAGATCTGTCCATCCTTCCAATGCTACCAAGAGCAAGCGAGTCAACACACCACTTTCTGTGCTGCTCCTCCAGCTCCTCCAGTTAACGGTGCTAGTAATGTAAATGGTGGTGGGCGTTCCCTGTCAGTCATGTTGTCGCTGTCCTTCCTGGCTTGATTGTCGGAAGCTAGCCAAGAGCGTCACAATAAGATTAATGATTAAAAAAAAAGTAACAGTGAGACTACGACGCTGCTCTGTTGCTTTCTAATTCTTTTAGTCTGTGTTTCCGGGGCATCGCTACTAGCTCTTTTGCCTTCTGGCCTTGTCTACGCCGAACTCTATCAAATCCGGTAATATATTTGCTTCTGGTCTGATCCGAGTCTCCCGCGTGCCTTTTAATTGACTGAGCTAAAGATTTGCTACTGCGTGGTTGGATATATTATATCTATTTTTTAAAAAAAAATTTATATAGAAAGATTGGGGGGGGGGGGGGTTTGATTATTTCCTAAAGCAAAGTTCTCATCTACCCCCCAGCTCCAACCTAATCATCTTGCTAGCCTAGGCCGACTGGGATCGTAATAAAGAGAATCGTCTGTCCCTCTTCTGCTCTCAGTCCTGGAGTTGTTTTTCTCGTTTACTCCTTCTCTAGTGTCAACTTCATTCCAACCTTAACCACAACAATAACCACCGTCATCGTCATCATCATCTTCAACTTTGCCAGTACAGACCTGTCTGGCGTTTCTTTAGTAGTTTTTTCAAGCTAGCTGCAGCACGAGCTCGCAGATGCAAACGGAAGCAATACATTCCAAAAAAGAAAAGAAAACTGTGACGTGACGTCGCTTAAACGCAGTTTTGTCTTTTCCCAGAGCTAAAGATTTTCTTTCTAATTTTTTTTTTTACTCTTTGATCTTCCTTGTGTGGCAGATTCTTTCGTTCACACATTTCATCTGCAACAATACAAGCAATACACAGCAACTACCCATAGAAATACATCGCTGTATCTCGTCTTGATTTTTTTTGGGTGATTGAATCTGATTGAGGGTTCTTTCGCTCCACGTGCCATTTTGCAAGCTAATTAGCAACCCTCTATTGCTAGTGTCGCTGCTGCCTCCAGCTTCTGCGTTTTAAAACTTGGCCAGCCAACGATCAGTTTTCTATTACTTGATTTCTATCTTCTTCTTTTACATCTTTTTTTTCTCATTCTTGTTGTCAGACTCGCATTGATCAGTTTTCTTTTTTTTTTCCCTACTTAATATTATCTATCTTCCTGATTACTACCTAATTCGGGCCTTCGAAGCCCGTGATCATTGTCCAAGATCGTCCGCTTCCAGCCAAAGGCCACAAAAATACTGCCATTCGTCCACCTGTAGCCGACCCGATCCGACGGAAGCAAGTTGATATATTCTTGTCTTCCTTCGCTCTAGATCTTCGCGCTGACTATCGCGACTGCTGAGTCCTCATCCGGTCTTCTTCTTCGGCCTCTTTCGCCTTCGACCTATTCGAACTGAGTCCACTCCCGCGCGCTTCTCCCCCCCCAAAAAAAATAATAGAAATAAACACTCTCTTTTCATTCCGCCTATGATGGCCTCTTCAAACGCCACAATCCTCAGCGACCTGCCGCCGCTCCCCGCTTACGATATCAAACTTCTGCCTGGCCTGCTGCCGAGCTTGATGACCGACCTGACCCTGGTCACCATCCTGCCCGTTGTCGTGTACTGGGTCGCTTCCATGTTCTTCCATTTTATCGACACCTTCGATTTCTGGGCCCAGTACCGCATCCACACCCCAGAAGAGATTACCTCCCGCAATAAGGTCTCGCGCTACGAAGTTGCCCGCGATACCATCTTCCAGCAAATCATCCAGATGGCTACTAGCCTGGCTCTGTCGTTTGCCGAAGACGCGCCAACCTACGGCCGCGAAGACTACGATGTTGCTGTTTGGGCCCAGCGTCTACGCCTAGCCCAGCGCGGATTTCCCGTCATCCTCGGTATGCTTGGTCTCAACGCCGCTGACATCTCCGCCAACATGTCCCAGACACACCCGCTTATAGCCGGTGTCCTGGCTGGCGGCTACTACCCATTCCTTATCGTTGAGCGCGCCGACACCGGCACTCCCGTACCTGCCTTTGCCGCCTGGGAGCTTGCTGTTGCCCGCCTCATCTACCATGTGCTAGTGCCGACTCTGCAATTCATCGTTGCCTTTACCTGGGTTGACACTTGGCAGTACTTCCTGCACCGTTTGATGCACACT
This sequence comes from Endoconidiophora polonica, assembly GCA_001856765.1. Classification (NCBI taxonomy): domain Eukaryota; kingdom Fungi; phylum Ascomycota; class Sordariomycetes; order Microascales; family Ceratocystidaceae; genus Endoconidiophora; species Endoconidiophora polonica. The sequence goes on from LXKZ01000425.1 coordinate 74,726, forward strand.
AACAAGTGGATGTACACTACCTTCCACTCTCGCCACCACCGCCTCTATGTTCCCTACGCCTACGGCGCACTCTACAACCATCCCGTCGAGGGTTTTCTGCTTGATACCCTTGGTGCCGGCATCGCCTACCTAATTTCCGGCATGACTCAGCGCCAAGGCATGCTCTTCTTTGCCTTCTCGACTCTCAAGACCGTCGATGACCACTGCGGCTACCGTTTGCCTTGGGATCCGCTGCAGCATGTTTCTAGCAACAATGCCGAGTACCACGATATTCATCACCAAAACTGGGGCATCAAGACCAACTTTTCCCAGCCCTTTTTCACCTTCTGGGACAAACTTCTCAACACCCGTTACACCGGCACACGCCATTTGGAGCAGCGCGCGCGCACACTGGAGGCCTACGAAATTAAGAAGCAACACAACGAGCAGCGGAAACACCATGAGAGTATGAAGATGGCTCATCAAATGCATACACTGTCACCCGCAGTCATGGAAGCAGCAGCAAGAGCACAGTAATGCTGTCTGTGTCCTGAGAAAAGAGACGTCTTGCTCTATATGTCTTTTAAGGCTTTTTTTTCGACTTCTTTCTTTTGATGATTCATTTTTTTGTTGTCTTGTTATTTTATGCATTTGGCCATCTCATTACCTTTCTTGGTCTTGCTTGCTTGTCAATTTTTTTTGGTTTTTTCTTATGCCACGAGCTTCTGACTCCATCTGAGCAGCCTTTTTTCTTTCCTTTGTCTTATCTATTTTCGTTCTAAACGCTTTTGTATGTGTCCTAGTAAAAATTTTCTTTACCACACTTTCTCACTTTGTCCTTTCTTCTTTTCCCCTCTCTTTATACCATTTCATTTTTTTCTTATCGGGGAATGGGAAAGCTATCTGGGTCTCTGAGTAGCTTTTTCTTTTCTTTTGTGTCTGTCATCTTTGCCTCTTACTTTTTTACGTGTACCTGCATTCGGCGTTATTAGGTTTTACTTTTCTTGGGCTATCTCTGGATACTTGCTTTTGACAGTTTTCGTGTTTTCTAATTTTTTTCTTCTCCCTTCATTTACTCTTTTTAGGGGTTTCTGTTTGTCTTACCTTTAACATCATGTATTCCAGGAAATTTCTTCTTTTTTTTTTTAATTCTGAAGCTATTTCCTATCTTGTCCTGTTATCATTCCATGTCTGTCTACCTGTGTATATTTCACCAAACTTGCAAAGCCAATTTTGTTTTACTTATTCTTTTTTCATACGATGCTTCCCTTTTATTTCTATGGTAAACAATAACTTATAATTTCCTTTGTTTGTAAATAGCATTACTTATTTGCTTCTCTTCGTCTTGAAATTGTCTTTCTATCGTGTGCTCCCGAACATGTTAGCGTCTGAAGATTTGTATCTTGAAAGGGCTTAATTTTGTGAACATTTTCACTCCCTTTCAAAACCTATTTGCACAGCAAAATATTACTGGGTTATCGTGACAATGTAGAGAAATAAAAGAATTTTATCATATATCAGATCCCGTGGTTGGAAGAGTTTAGATTGGTAGATTATGAAAGGAGGGATTATATAAGCAACGATTGTCGTTTCTAGGAAAAAAGAATCATATTCCTTTGTTGGTTTGCTTTTTCCTTGGAAAAGTAATTTTACTATCATACTAAAGAGTAGTCATATTTCAAGCTCTGTAATCTACATTTTCTATAAGTTGAAAAAAAGGCTACTGTTTAGGCCTCTAAAAATGTTGGTTCGCATGTAAGTCTGAACAAAGAAACATAGATCTTTGCCAAAATAAAAGAAACCTAATTTCCCTCGAAGAAAAAAGGGATCTTTGGCGGTAACCTAGTTTATATTCCAAGACATGATTCCCAGAATAGGAAACTAAAGTAACCCACATGAACAAGGGACAAGAAAAAACCAAAGCAAAAGAATGGAGAATTATAAATCTTTCTCTTTTACTTCCTCTTAATGAGTCAGTAGACATTAGATATAACCATCTACTAGTAAGGTACAGAGAACTTTGAGAACGGCCCACTTCTAAAAAATAAAATAAAAAAAGAATAAAAAGATCGTTCAACACAGAAAAGCATTGGCCAACTAGTACTTCTGTGGGAAGATGTAGTAAAAGTTTGCATAGAAGAATAAGATATTAATCGTATTTTGATTATAGGGATGTATATACATGCTCAGTGCGCGTTAAATCTTCGTTCAAGTGCGTAACACATTGACATGACATCACTCTGTCAAGATATTTTATGTAAGTCGAGTCGTTGTAGCGGAGATTAGATTAGCGCTTACTGTTACACAGACTTCTCCGGATAAATCATGGCACTTGGCTGAACCCTACCTTTTATTTGAAGACCCTAAATTTTACATTATGCTGAATGTTATTATACAATAATTTGGCTAAATTCAGAAAATACTGAATACTTCAAAATTTGCAACACAGATCTAATCACGAAGTATAATTTCACCATTTTATTATATAGCCCTTTGCCTTGAAAATGACATCTCCAGAGCTTACGTTAATCGTCGCCGCAACTCGCTCAATGGGAATTGGCGCCAAAGGCAGTCTTCCATGGACGGGGTTGAAGAAGGAAATGGCGTACTTTGCCCGTCTAACAAAGTATGTGCCCAAAACGGTATGTATATGAATAGAAAACTCTTTCGAGAGAGATATAGGAAGTAATAAAGTCTTTTATCAAAATGGACAATATTATTCTCAAATCTAGATATGAATACGTGTATGCTAACTTCATGACAAAAAAAAGGCACCAGCTGGATCTTTCAATGCTGTCATCATGGGCCGTAAGACATGGGAAAGCATCCCACCGCGTTTCCGGCCTCTCAAAGGTCGTCTCAATGTGATCATTAGCCGAACTTTGCCAGCGACTGCGCCGAGTAACATCCTTTCTTCCACTACTACCACAACCCCTTCTTCTTCTTCTTCTTCTTCTTCTCTGTTAACTAGCACACCATTATACGCCTCTTCACTTCCTTCCGCTCTCTCACTGTTAGAAACACTACCAAACGCAGCACAAATCGCCCGTGTGTATGTTATTGGCGGCGGACAGATTTACGCGGCGGCGCTGGATGGGCAGGTACAGGCGAAGAGGGTGTTATTGACGAGTGTGCTGACGGAGTTTGCGTGTGATACTACGTTTCCTTTGGCGTTGGGACAAGGTGGTACTACGGCTGCTGAAAACAATGAGGGATGGGCTAGGAAAAGTGCAGCTGAGTTGGATGTGTGGGCTGGAGAAGATGTTGCCAAGGGAATACAGGTTGAGAATGACGTGGAGTATGAGTTTCAGATGTGGGAGAAGCAGTGAGAGTTATACATAGTCAAAGGTAGAATTAAGATAATACAGTGTATAGATTTTCATGTTACAAAAAAATAAGCAGCCTAATAGTACAAAAGTGATCTTACATTTCATAATCCCATCCCATTCCATCCCATCTTGGCATGAAGTTTCGAGTCGAGCTTGGCCTCGACTTTTGCCGGCTCAATAAAGAACTTGTGCGTTTCTCCCTTCTTTCGGTTCTAAGCCTTCACCACCCGGATATCTGCTGCTACTCTATCTGACATGAACGGCGACGGCCGGTCGACTAGGGGATAATCATCCATGGGCTGCTTCTTGAACAAGTCACCACCAAGCAAGACCTCATCGTCACTGCGCTTCTCAAGCTCCTTAGTAATGGCACGGATCCACGACACGATGGCAGCGATATGACGCACATCGACGTCCTCGCGGGCCTTGAACAGATTGCGCCATACGGCGCTACCGAGTACGGAGTCACCGCGCACCAGGCCCTCATCATAGGCCATGATGATACCGCGCCACTGCACGAAGATGTCCTTGAGGTAGCGCTGGCGCATGGACGCCGACGTCAGGCCATGGTTCACGTCCATGACGCGCTCGCAGTCAAAGAAGAAGTGGTCGCTTAGCTGGTGCTGCCACGAACGTGCATCGTCTTTTTCGAGGCACCGTAGCCGCGCGAAAAGAATATACATGTGCAGCATAGTAACCTGCGACCAGGTGCTAAAGGTGGGCAGCAAGCCAAAAGCTAAGTGATAGATAAGGTTAGCATATAGCGGCAGTATATTGGTTGTCAGACATGAACGAAAAAATGGAGATAAAACATACCCTCGTGCCACGGACCCTGTGACATGCCAATCTCCTCGCCCTCAGCCGTCAGCTCGACCTCGTCCTTCTGTCGCTTCTCACGCGACACCTTGTAGTCGGCAGCCGTCTTGCACTGCGCGTAGGCAGACTCAGTCGCGCTGAGCTTCTGGTATTGCTGGGCTAATTTGCTCTTGGCTAAGCCGGAGTAGGCATCTTGGGGCAGGCTGATTCCCTGCGGTAACGAGCGCTTCGGCATCGGCGGCATATCGGCGGCCTGCGACGAAGATGACGTTGAACTGAAGAGCCGGGCGAGGGTCGAGGATGGCGTAGAGAGAAGGCCGAGCGGCTGGCGGGCGAATCGTCGCACGGGAAGCGAAACTGACGACATTATTGGCGCTGACTGTTTTTGTCTAAAGATAATATTTGACGGACAAAAGTGACGAGTTTGATTGAAAGGAAGAATATACAAACAAAGGCGATGCTGAGTAATTCGACAGCCCAATTTGACCCGGAACTAAATTGAAGTTATGAGTGAGGCTGCAGGAATTTTTTGGCTGCTAAATCGAGGGGACTGTGCGAATAGACGGTGCATATTCAATTAGATGCACAGTATATGCTCATCTAGCATATTTATGGCAACTTCGTCTAATATACAAGCGGTTCGATAAATACCGTTCTTTGCGATAACAATGATACAATATGATAGCTGGGCTTTTACTCAAAGCGTTTAAACACAAGAGACGCATTCATGCCGCCAAAGCCGAAACTATTTGAAACGACAGTATTAACCAGTCCAGTCTCTGCCTGTGGCCCGATCAAACGAACATCAGGAGACACATTTGGATTTTCTAGATTCAAGGTTGGCGGGAAGACATTGTCGCGGATAGCCAGCACAGAAAATACTGCTTCGATAGCCCCTGCCGCGCCAAGCAAGTGACCCGTGGCGCCCTTGGTGCCACCGACACGAGCAGCACCTGCGCTGCCAAGCAGAGTACTTATAGCCGCAGCCTCGGCTGCATCGCCGACACGCGTGCCTGTGGCGTGGGCATTAATGTAGTCGATAGCCTCCGGCTTGATGTCAGCATATGCCAAAGCGCGCTGCATAGCTGCTAGGGCGCCGGCACCGTCAGCTCGTGGTGCCGTCATGTGGTGCGCGTCCATGCTGCGGCCGTAGCCAGCGAGTTCGGCATATATCTGCGCACCGCGTTGTCGGGCATGCTCTACTTCTTCAAGTATAAGCACGGCGGCGCCCTCGGCGAGCACAAAGCCATCTCGGCCCGCGTCGAAGGGCCGGCAGCTGAGTGGCGGCTGCGCGTTGTAGGCAGTAGATAGCGAGCGGGCGCGGCCAAAGCCGGCAAAGGCTAACGGGTGTACGCAAGATTCTGAGCCACCGGCTACGACCACGTCGCAATCACCATACAGGATGGACCGCGCGGCTGAACCGACTGAGTCGGCGCCAGTCGTGCAGGCTGTCGAGTGGCAGTCGCCCGGGCCCGTGAAGCCGTGTTTCATGGCGATATGGCCCGCAGCCATATTGTGCAGAGCAAGCGGCACGAATAGAGGAGACACCTTCTTCTGGCCCTAGATCGCAGTGGTGATTAGTATCGTGTAGTGTCAGCTAAAGAATAACTATCACTATGCTGTGAGAACTTACACCGGCGTCAAAGCTCATGGCCTGGTTGTAAACTTCGTGGAACCCGCCAATACCATTGCCTATTGACACGCCCGTCCTCGACTTGAGCTCGTCGTTCTGCGGCGCCCAGTCTGCATCTTGTAACGCCATGTCTGCAGCAGCCATTGCATACTGTGCAAACAGCGACATGCGGCGCCTATCTGTCGGCGAAACAAAGCCGTCGCCGTTATTCCATTGTGCCTCGGGAACTACTCCAGCTACTGTGCTTGTGAGCGTCGCCCACTGTGGCCCGCGATCCGCCACGCTGACTAGGCCTGAGGCGCCAGCAAGAAGTTGCTCCCAGACAGTTCGTACGCCGATGCCAAGCGGCGTTACGGCACCCAATCCGGTAACGACAACACGGCGGGCAAGAGGAGGCATGGCGAGGCAGTCACTACAAGAGAAGAGAAAAGTGCAAGCTGTTGGTTGAAAGCGTGGCGTGTAAGTCGCAAAGATAGCATCCGAAGCTCTATACATGGATTGCAAATGTGAAGCTGGCAAACCCTTGTCCATGGAAGTCCAAGGTGGAGCTTCTAGGGTTTGTTAGCACCGGGCGGTGTGAAAGTCGAAGGCATTATTAGCTCCCAAAAGCGGTTAATTGTGGAGATCTTAAGTACCCAATTTGGGCGATAAGAGGTCTAAGCAGATTTGCACCGTGTTAGTAAAGCTGGCACAGCCCTGTTGTACACAATCGACATCTATGCAAAACGCCACCAAGCCCGACACGGTGCGAGTCGCAAAAGTGCCGGGTGCTAGACGCTGTCGTAAGGCCGTTTCATACACCTGGCCAGCTGGCGCAAAGCTTCGGGATCAAAGTTTCCAACTGTTTTGCGAGATCGTAAACTAGCTTTTGAGCAAATTTCGGCTGCTTGAAGGACTCAGTACACTTTTGACTTCGTAATTGGTATCTCCAAATCTCTTGCTCTCCTGCTGTATCATTGGCTTTTCTGCCGTATTACATAAGCCGATTTTTTGTCTCACCAAAAGCCAACAGCCGTTGACCGATTATTTATTTGCCTAGTGGCGCTCTCTCTATTTTCTCTGTTTTTCTTATCATCAATCTTATCAAGTTTCTGGAACTATATTTTCTCTGTTGTTTTCTTACAGATAATATTTAATCTAAGACACCATATTCTATCATTTCTAGTTTTATAATTCTGGCTACACCTATGCTTATGAAAGAGCCACAGAAGCTCTTCAGAATCTGAGCCAATGGCTCCCTCTCCAGCTTCCCGGTTATCATCTGGCACAATGATCGTGCATAACAACAGCGCCATCGACCATGCTTCTTCAGTATCCAACAGCCAACATCAGCATAAGCGGCTGGCTTCACCATCTGCGCGCTACGGCAGTGACGATGAAGATGAAAACGATGACAGCTTCAGTAGCGCGCGTGAGGACGACAATGACGTTTCTGAGAATGAACATCTCCTGACTAGCTCGGCTGGTATCGAGCTTCAGCCGCTGCGCAAGAAGTCACTGCGCTTCGATAATGATAATGGGGAAGGCTCTGATACTGCCTTGTCAATGAAGGAAGATGGCGACTCTGACTCTGACGATAACGGCGCTGGCGAGGAAGACTCGCCGTATCCCGAAGTGCGCGCAGCCGTCAAAAACTATGACGAGGACTTACCGTGCAACACCGCTCGTGTGTGGGTTATCGGCCTCGGCTTGGTCACTTTTGGTGCTTCCATGAACTCGCTGTTCTCGCTGCGCTCACCGTCTATCAGCGTGAATGCGCTGCTGGCTCAAGTTATTGCCTGGCCGCTGGGCCATGGCTGGGCGCGCCTGATGCCGGAGCGCAAGTTCTGTACCTTTGGGAATAACTGGAGTTTGAATCCAGGCCCATTCAACATCAAGGAACACTCAATCATCGTCGTCATGGCTAGTGTGTCGTTCAGTGTTGCCTATGCTACGGATATCATCCTAGCCCAGCGAATCTTCTACGACCAGGATTTTGGCGTAGCCTGGCAGCTGATGCTTACCATCTCCTCCCAGTCACTAGGTTATGGTATTGCTGGCATGATGCGCCAGTTTCTCGGTGTGTAGCAGCTTTTTTGCCTTTTACATCCACCCGGTTTTGCAATACTAACATTTTTTCCAACACCCAGTCTATCCTGCCGCTATGATTTGGCCTGGAAACCTAGCCATGGTCACTTTAATGAACGCTATGTATGAAAAGGCACCTGATCGGGATCCGTCCGTCTTTGGCGGAAATATGCCACGGTACCGGTGGTTTGCCTATATGGTCGGAGCCTCTTTTATCTACTATTTTATCCCCAGTTTCTTTGCACAGTTCCTCAGCATCTTCAGCGTGGCGACATGGATTGCCCCGAACAACGTAGTTGTTAATCAGTTGTTTGGCGGCAAGAACGGCCTGTCCATTATTCCGTTGACGTTCGATCTTACCCAGATAACGGGATACATTGGCTCGCCGCTGATTCCACCGTGGTAAGTACCCCAATCTTTCTGTTCGTGCAATATGAGTCTTTGTATATATCCACTTACATGACGTACTGCTTAGGGTTGCCATTTTCAACACGCTCATTGGCGTTGTTGCCTTTTATATCATCATGGCTGCTGGCATGCATTTCTCCAACACGTGGTATTCATACTATTTGCCCATCAGCGATTCGTCGACCTATGACAACACAGGCCACAAGTACAACACATCTCGAATTTTAACGTCTGATTTAACTCTCGATGTGGATGCATACAAGAAGTACTCACCGCTGTTCATTAGGTACGCAACACGACTTCTTCATGCTGTTTTGGCCTCCATACTAATCTTGTATGAAGCACTACCTTTGCTATGGCCTACGGGCTTTCTTTTGCAGCTATTACTAGCTTGATAGTACACACCTTTATCCACCACCGTCACCAGATCATCAACCAATGGCGTAACAGCACTCACGAGAAGCCTGACATCCACATGAAACTAATGCACAAGTATCCCGAGGCTCCAACGTGGTGGTACATGAGTTTGTTTAGCGTAGTAAGTCTATAGAATATTACCAATACCAATCACTAACTTGACTAACAGTCAAAAAAATTGCTGCTAGATGCTGTGTATGGGCCTCTTCGTCGTGACAGCGTATCCCACAAATCTGGCCTGGTGGGCATTCCTGTTGGCTGTGTTCATATCCTTTATCTTTGCCTTGCCCATTGGCATCATCCAGGCTGTAACAAACAATCAGATTGGCCTAAATGTGCTGACTGAGTTTATTTATGGATATATCCAGCCCGGAAAACCATTGGCATTAATGCTGTTAGTCTTTTCGTTAATTCTTTCTACATCTTCTCAGGAAACTAACAATGGCTTCATACATAGTTTTAAAACTTTCGGCTACATTACCATGTCTCAGGCTCTCAATTTTGTCGCCGATCTCAAGTTCGGCCATTACATGAAGATCCCGCCGCGGACCATGTTTCTCACCCAAGTCGCTGCCACCACGCTCTCTTGCTTCATACAAATCATCACGCTCTCATCGTCGCTCGCTATCATCCCCTCCGTATGCGATGAAGACCAGCCTGACCGCTTTACCTGTCCCGGTGGTCGCGTCTTCTTTTCCGCTTCAGTTATCTGGGGCCTCATCGGTCCTGCACGCGTCTTCTCGCCCGGCCAAGTCTATGATGGTCTCTTTTGGTTCTTCGTCATCGGTGCTATCTCCCCCATTGTGCTAGCCTGGTCTGCCAAGCGCTGGCCCCGGAGCTTCGCTAAGCATCTTATGGCGCCGCTACTCTTTGGTGGTGCCGCTGCCATTCCGCCCGCTACACCTCTGAACTATCTCAGCTGGGGCGTCGTCGGTTATATTTTCCAGTACTATCTGCGCAAGACGCATGAGCGCTGGTGGACACGACTGAATTTCCTTACCGCCAGCGGGCTGGATCTAGGAATGGCCTTGGCGTCTGTGTTTGCATTTTTCGCATTTACTTTACACGGCATCGAGGGTCCAGATTGGTGGGGCAACCGACTGGGCATGAATACGTTGGATGCCAAGGGCGGAGCGGTGCTGAGGAAAGTGGCTGAAGGACAGACCTTTGGACCTTCTTCATGGTAGAAGAGAGACAGAGCTATAGAGGGAAACTAGGACTTGCTCAGTACTATATTGTTCCTGCTTCAGTTACTTTAATCCGGGTGGAAGTTATAATATAGTGACAGATATTCCTAAAATGTATGAAAATGACAATATTCAGAGTAAAATATCAAGAAGAAAAATCTTCTGACATCGCAAATATCAAAGGAACTAAAGTGAAAGCTTGTGGCAGGAAAAAAATGATAACATATCGATTGGCCATTGTAATGGCATGTGGCGTATATAAAAAAAAATAGGGGGGATTCGTTCTATGGCTACAAATACACATTGTCATTGAAGTACAATGCTTCTCTCTCTTTCTCTCTCTCCACACTCAAACCCTTGATTTCCTCATCGATTTTACAGAATGAGTCTTGCAGGCTCCTGCTCCAGAATCAACTTAATCCGCTCCAGGAACACGGACGCACGCTCAGCCTCAGCCTGCGGCACGACCAGCGAGAACAAATTGTTGTCGGGCTTTGGAGAAGGCAGAGCCTCAGCCTTGGGGGCAGCTCGAACAGAAGCGGGCTTCTTGCCAGAAAGGATATCGTAGATGTCTGGCTGCTTGGGGGGCGCCGTGGTCAGGAAGGAAGACTCTACTAGAGCCTCAACATATGGCACGTAGTAGCCGCGCGAGGCCTTGGCGGAGACGGTATCTAGGCCAAGCACGGCGTTGAACAGGTCGTCGACCGATGGGCCCTTGTTGACGGCGGGTAGGGCGTCGTTGGCGATCTCGGCGGCACGGGCAATGAAGGTGCTCAGCGGCAGCTGGATGCCGAGGGTCTTCTGGACCTTTCTCTGCGTCTCGAGCACCTTAACCAGGGAAATCGGTAGGGCAATCTCGAGGTCTTCAAGCTCGGCAACAGGCTCGGGTGTGGCAGCCTTCGTGGGCTCAAACTTCTTGAGCTCGGGCTTGGGCGCAGCCTTGATGTTGGTCAGATCCAGCTTAGATAGCTTGTCAAAGTGGGCCTTAACCAGGCCAGGGGCGTTGGCGTTGATGGAGCCCAGGTAGGCGAGGATATCGCCCTTGGTGATCCGGCCGGCAGGGCCAGTAGCGGGGATGGTGTCGAGAGTCTCATTGGAGATGTGGTTGGCGTGGACAAGACCCAGTACCGAGGGTAGCAGAGTCTGATTCTTGGCTGGGGCGATACCAATGGCCACGGAGTCGGAGGCCCTCTTAGCGGCAGGAGCAGCGGCGGGAGCAGCAGCAGTAGGAGCAGCAGGAGCAGGAGCGGCGGCAGCGGCAGCGTTAGCATCGGCGGGGATTTCCAATGAAGCGATGTCATCGCCGGCCTCGGCAACAACAGCAATGCGCGTTCCAACAGGAATTCCCTTGGTACCACCAGTGGTGAAGATCTTCATCATGATGCCCTCGTCCTGAGCCTCAACGTCCATAGTAGCCTTGTCGGTCTCGATCTCCAGCAGCACATCGCCGGCTTGGAAGGTATCGCCTTCGGCAACGCGCCACTGGGCAATGTTACCCTCGGTCATGGTGGGCGACAGCGCGGGCATGGTAAAGTTCTGGGCAGCGCGAGAGCGCGACGTCGAGTGGAAGCCTACACGCAAGCGGAAGCGAGGTCGAAGAAATGTCAGTAATTGGAGCATCATGGAGTGCAGGGTTCAACAGAGAATAGTCCGAATGAAGGAGTCGAGGGGAGACGAGGAGGAGAAGGCCAGGCCGGAGAAAATACCGGACTTCATGGGGAAAGTAGCAGGAAGAGAGACAGGGTCGGCAAGGCTGTAACTGTAATATCGTTCGATAGGCCTTTGATTCAATGCCGGGTCAAGGCCGATGACCGGTGCCCTCCGTGATATATGATAGAATGATGGAGGAGTAGATAATATAGGAAGCAGGCAAACTTACTACGAAGGCTCACGCGGCGTCCTACCCGCAGACCGGCAAGCACAGCAAAGCGAGACGACATCTTTTTTTCTTTTCTAAGTTAACAAAAAGAAGAGGAAGCTTTTTTGTGTTTTGTGTTGTTTGGGCCAAAGAATGCGAGATGGAAGAGAAGAAGAAAAAAGGACCGCCAATTGGCTAAAAAAAGAAAAATATTGATATTGAAATGGTAAATACAAAGAGGGAAAGAAGTCCACCTCCAGCGCAGTTTCAAGGGTCGTGAACGCTACTTGCTTCGCTTGGGCTCTCAAATTTAAACCTATCGTCCAATTGCCGCTATTAGAAACCTCAGACCACAGTAGTCGTTTGACCCCCAGCAGTTCATATGCTACGACTAACTAACGACAACCAGTAATTTTTACCTTGGCTCGGATTCCCCCGGAAGCACTTCTAAGGCAAGCGTAGCCGCCCCATTGGTATTTTGCTATTGATTCACTCATCTAACCCCAACAGCAAGGAAACCCTACGAGGAGGCTCTTCGCCCATATCCACTTTTACGGCTACATTTCCGCTATCTTTACGTTAAACAATTTGAACCCTTGTCCAAGTGCCAGAATATTATCTTATCTCAGCTGCCCCCACTAGCTTATCTTATCGGAACTTGCCTTTTTTTTTTTTTTTTATACCCGATGTGGGTTAAGATCTTAGCTGACTAACAATTGAGGCTGCAGCCGAAAATAACATTGTAGAAAAAAAAAGAAAAATATCACCGAGCAACCACCACCAAAGGCATCGTTTGAGCTACGACTTAAGACAGTTTTCTGGGCCCTCACTCCGCCTAGGCCTTCAGTTCATTGACTTCTAGCCAGTCTTCAAGGCCTTGTCAACAATGACTCTTGTTTTCGCCCTGGGCCGTCGCCCGGCCTCAGCTTCTAGACTCCCGTTCATGCTCTCCGGCCCTTCTTCTGCCCCGGCCCGCCTCATGCTCCGTCTACAGTCTCGCTATGCTTCTCATAAAGCGCCACCACAACGACCAGATCTTGCGGCTCTTCAACGTCGCACCCCTTCTAGCGGACGTCACATCAACCCCGCATCTGCCACCCCGGTATTAACATCCACGACGGCGGTTGCGACGACTACTTTTGCTGTTGCTACTACTACTGCTGCTGCTGTCCCACGTTCGCGTGGAACTGAAGTCACGTTGACATCTTACGCGTACCTGCGCGATCTCGCCCGTAAGCAGGCTCCGACGACGCTCTACAAAGCCCCTAGCCATTTCTGGATGTACGCCGGCAGCTGGTCCACGGGCGCCTTTTGTTTCGCGTATGCCGGCTACCACATGTCGACCATGTTCTACAACCCGCCTGACGGCCTAGCCTGGTACGTGCCGCCCATGTTCGGTGTGATCTGCGTCGCCATGGGCGCGCTGGGCAGTTACTACATTCTACGCTCCGGTAACGTTATCCACAGCATCCGCGTACTGCCACTGCCCGGAGGCCCGCCCGGCGCTACGGGAAGTAGCGCTGCCGTGCGTGCAGCTCAAAAGATTACCGAGTTGCCGCTAGAGATCCATGTCAAGCGCTTGGTGCCGTTTGTCTTGTCGCCTAGACTAGTCATGACCACGACTTCCCAAGTCACTATGGATGGCACGCTGGCTAAGCCATTGCCAGCTTATCTCACAGAGGCGGAACGGGCGGAACTGATTCGCGCACAGGACGAAGCACGCATAGCACGTGAGCAATACGATAAGGATCATTTGATGACTATGCCATTCCGGCATATGAAAGAGGGTATGCGTACGGCATGGCATGGCTTAAAGCAGGCACTACTTGGTTCGGGTTTCGTTAATGTCAAGGTTGAGGGCGAGGGCAAGGGAACATACAAACTGGATGTAACCAGGGGATCTGCTCTTAATGAGGGTCGGGTATTAGATAAGCTAGTCAAGGTTGAGCTTAAGGAAGAGTCTCGGGGCCTGCAACTTTATCGCAGCTAAGATTTCAAGCAAAATATGGGAAGTTTCTAGCCATCAATAAGACTTTTGGCAAAAGGAGAAGAAGAAGAAGAAGTCCACCATAAAGATAGAGGACCAACCTACCTTCCAATGAGGAAAGATTCCCGGTTTGTTTTCTTTGCTTTGGTTTCGCATCTTGTCGCACGTCTCCAGCCGTGGAAAGATGTCTGTAGAATATCGTGTACAACAGTCATGCTACAATATTGAATATCTCTATTTACATATATCACACCCTCGACATGTGAGTTACCGTATCGTAGGCGAACCCGATCTTTTGATTATGGCCTTCTTTCATTCTCTGCCGCTGTTTATCTCATCACCAAGTGTCCTTTCTATACGGCTTCTCAATTTAGCGACCCGTCGTCGATCTCTATCTACACACCTGATAACTTAAGGGTGGCTAACTAGAATACTTTTTGACAGTAAAGCAACGTATCTGCCAACCTCTCAGTTTTTCCTAACTGTTCCCAACTATACAAGTTAAAGTGTTTCCCGCGTCCCGCCTGTGTTACGCGGTGGTGTTATTGCTTGGCGCTCTTGCTTGGCGAAGGAGAAACGTTTGACTTCTTAAGATTGCAATTATGTAGTGACAATATTAACAACGATAAAAAAAACTCAACTTGATAACGCTCGTTACGGAAAGCTACACAGACACGACAATAACGCTGAGTAGCAAGAGCCGTCGGATCATTCGGAGAAAACATTGTTAACTGCTAAGTGGGACATAGTAACTTGTTAGCTTCGCCACATCAAACACCAAAGGAAGCAACTGCGGCATCGGGACCTTTGTCAGAAATGATACCTCGGTGTGTTCCTCACCCATGGCATCTTCTTTCAATATTCAAGTCGTGGGCTTCTTGATTGACTCTTAGTAAGATTTCACAGACTAAAGCTTGATATTGGCAATATTCTCCAGCGGTAGCTAAGCAGACATAGATCAAGGAAGAAAAGTCTAGAAGACAGGCTAAGATGATGATGGTTTATATATTATACTGCCTTTGCGCAGTTCAAGGTCCACATTAGGCAGAAGACACGCTAAGAAAGACAAGACCAACTGTAGCTTTCTAGAAAGTACACTCTAATATCTAATTCCTGGATGAATAATTTGCATCTAAGTAGTTATAGAAAAACTCTCCGAATGGTTCACATAGTTTTACGGCGAAGGCTACTAAGATATCACAAGTACGAACTAGAATGATGTGTGACACCACGGTTCCGGCGGCCAGAACCCAAGGCGAGACAAAGGGAAGGGAAATCCGAATGCAACAAGCGGCAAAACTCTTGATCAAAACTTTCTTGTACAGGGTTTGGGCATATTTGATATTGTGGTATATACATGACAGGACGGCAATGTTGCGGCACAACTTGCCTTACATATGTATTGTGCATATAAATTATAACTAATTTAGGATGGTCGCAGGCGCTAGTACATGCGGCTAAATGTATGTTCAGTAACTAATACTTTCTGCAGGCTACAGTGCATAAAGACAAAACTAGGCTGTGGCATCCAGCTTGTAGGCAAGTCCAGCGACAACATGTAAGTGGACTAAGCATATTAGTATGTGGTATGTGCATACTGTATGCAATGTTGTATGTATAACACCGGCATAGCGGGGCCGATCTTAAGCCCTTTAAACAAGCGGTGAACAGGCGAGCGTGAAGCACACAGTGGTGGGCTGCTGCTTATGCCGTATGCAAGAAACAAGGCAGTGATTTAGGATGAGTATTAGTATCAAAACTGTAATTGTTCATCTGGGCTTCCCAATGCAGAGTTGTGCAGCTGCTTGGGGAACAAAGGATGCAGCCATGAGCGGGTTTCCTAGTGTCAGCAAAGTCTCTTGATCAAGCTATATCTCATCGTTTTATCTTGTCAAATATGCCTGGCCTGCTATCTATCAAGCAAAGACCAGCCTAGGCCAGGCCAGGCTAGGTCAAGGCAAGGGATAGAAATTTCTGTCTTTATGTTTTTCTGTCTCTCAGCCTATGTATTAAGCAAGGGGAGGAGACAGACCAGATAATGGACCCACAAGAAGCCTCTACTTTGAGCTTGGGCTTTCTCGATTCACGATCTCTCAGTTCGTCAAGAAGGTAACAAGGTGAAAGATTGAAAGGTCGTACTAATGAAGTGGTTGTTCTCTCGGCAGCGAACTCCTCCATCATGCGTTTCCTCGTCGATTGTGCGTCAAAACGTCAGTGCTTCAGCTCCTAGCAGAGTCTGTGTGATGATTTGAGCCCAGGCTGTGGCGAGGGGGAAGGGGGGAGGTTGTTGTGTTTAGTTTTTTCTTTCTCTAATTTGATAGACCAAAACAACATTAAACCGACAGAAAATAGTAAGAAACGCTAATTTTTTGTCGGCGAAGCATTTCATCTTTGTGTTTGGTTTATGTTGCTTTGGTCATATTCAGCTTTTGGTGTTTTGTTGCCTCTGTTGCTGCAGGCTGGCCCCCCTTGCTTGAGTTTCTCATTTAATTGCCATTGTAAAAAGTCAAAGCAAACACCCAATGGAAGCTCAGTAAACAAAAGAGCTTCTGTTTCTGGTACGAGAACGGCCAGAACGAACATCCTTGGATCGACTTGACGTCACACTTCAGGTTCTCCATGTTTAGCCTCCACCTATATTCACACGCAAACATTGCCTGGTTCTTCTAGTTTTCTTATGGGATTGTTTTTATTATTCTGTGCTTCATTTCTGTTCTGTGCCGTGGATTCTGCAGCCTCAAGTTGCAGTCATAGTTCAAGGCCCAACGGTGTGAAGTTAGTTGCCTTGCCGGGACGGAGATTCCGACCGACCTCGTTCTTTTTTTTATGTTCAAGGGAGGCCCTAGGAACATATAAGCGGCGACAAAGCGTGAGGGAATGAAGGTCTCCTTGCCTATATATCCAATGCCAGCGGCGGCCTCTATCGTCTTATTCTATTATTCCCAGCTTTTGATCGTGACATGGTGTGATTACCATAGTAAACAACAACGCTAAACAAGCTTCTTGTGAAATCGCCGGACTGTTCGTCATCTGTCTAGTACCGGCATATCTAGTTAAACAAACAAGCAAGACAGACAGGCAAAGACCCTTTTGCAATGTTTTCATTTTCATTTCTTACCCTAACAAGGGTTCATCCAACCCATATCGTCACAATAGTACATAGTAATAGCAGGTAGTAATACCACGCATGTATCTGTATATTTCTTCTGACCCCCTTACAACTCTCCAAAACCTGGATCTAACGGCCTGGCACTAGCTGGCAAGCTGATTTGATCCTCATTAGATGGAACGCGGAAACACACCTGAAAAGCAAGTAATCGGTTTCTTGTTTGGGGTCTGTTTACTACAGAGATTTCAATTGCCAGCTTCTCTCCAATTTCGGTTTCAATTTACAATTTCATCTTTCGTAACTAAGTTATAATACCCACTAAGTGCGTCTCTATCAGATTCTAGTCAAATACGCTACGGTAGCAATAGAAGAAGCTTAGTTCGATCCGATCAGAAAGAGGAGAACTGAGGGGTCCTCAAAGGGCCCTCCCCCTCTCTATCTTGATCTTCGGCCGAGAGAAGTTACTATATCGGCATGCTAAATACTACTAATAAGACAGTTTATGGGCGCTTCAGCCAGCCAACGAACACCAACGTCGGTTGGCCTGTATTTGGTTTGAGCTGCTGCCAAGTTTTAATGCCGGGGTATCTGTGCTAACCAAGTTGTTGTATTGACCAGTAAGTGTGCGCACGCACACACTATGACGATGACCACTTGCTTGTCCGACTGGCTTCTACATATTTGATTTGCTACCGCTCCAGCCCAACCCACTGTGAAAAGGCGGTGGTTGCTCAATTAGAACATACTACGACTAGCGCACATTCTTGCTCCATCCTGTGTTGTGCAAATGCCATCACTGACATTGTATCATCAATATCTCCCAATCTCTCTGCTTTCTTCTTGTTCTTCCTCGCGTCATATTCAGCCTACGAGACCGATCAAAGCTTCGACGACAAGGAAAAGGCAGAGTTGCCCAGAACAAAAAGCCCCCTCACCGTCCCCCTTCAACATGACCACGCGATTTAACTAGACTCGAACATCCGAGCTGGTCAGCTCTGCTTTATAGTCTCATGGGCTCTTCTCCATGAGACGCATCGATCCCACTGTCTTAAATCAGGCATTATAAATGGCCAGATGATGGCGGTAGACTAGAAGGTCAGAGAGATCAAAGACCAGAAAAGAGTGTGAGTGGGAATTCTAAAAACATACATAGTACATTAAGGTGGATGGCCCATGATGAAATCATCTGCCACTATCCAGATAACTTTTGGACCGGGATGCGGGCTCTTGACTTTCCGGGCATTTTCTGATGGTAATTACATATTAATATAGTGGCTATTGCTAGCAAGTTCTAGCACACTTGCTGCTCCTACTCATGTCGTCAATATGACAAGAATAATAACATACATAGTATATATGCAGGTTAAATATGCACATATATCGTTACGGGTAGCATCCAAGCGATCCCGGTCCCATGACCTGAAAACTCCCAGCTAGATAGCCCATTGACTTTGCTCGATTCCGTCTACAAATTCCTGGTGAAACCCCACCACACTTGGCCTTTTGTTCGTCTTTTACTTTTAAAGGGGGGGATTGATACCTGTTTGTTTCGGTTGGCATTTTCTAGAGCGTGTCACGATCTCGTCAGGCGCCTACATGAAGAGGAAGTCTAGATAAGAGAAAACCATTCCTCCTACTTTTTCTATAGAAAGTTGTTTTCTGGTTTCTTTCATATTATGCTGTAACTGCGGTGATTCACTAGTACAAGTATGACACAAACATCTGATAAGAACACAATAACCAAACTGGATATCAAAAAGAACACGAATATGGAATGCCAAAAACACCAACCCTTTTGTATATTTGTGTGTGTCGCCCGACTTCGCCCGTGTTTATGGTGAGATACTAAAGGGAATCCATTGCAAGCAGGTTAGGACCAGATAAGATGCCCGGTCTAAACAAAGTAGGGCAGATAAAACAAACTACAAATCCGACGCCGGGATCATTTTATTCTAATTATGTTCTGTACACCAACGATAGTACAAATGTTTCCGTGGGTATTCTAGGGTCTTTCTCTCTGCTTTCCTTTTTTGCGATATCGTTTTTCCTCATATCAAGCGATCGATTCTTTGTTGCCTGGTTTTCATGTTTTTCTACAGGTCGGGATTTGATCAGATAACCTGTTAAGTGAAAGATTGGATTTGATTATATTTTAATTAGTACTAGTTATAAACGTTGATTCTAATGGATAAGAAACTAAAAAAAATACTATAATACTTGAACCCATGTTAACCCTAAGGAGAACTTCACCCAAAACCCATGTTCACCGCTTTTACAATTATATCATATTCATATAGATGTTTCATTGGCTTCTTTCTTCTCTCACTGTCAACTGAGTGCAAGGAAAATGAATGCAGCTGCGACAATACAAGAACAAGAGAAAAGAGGAGAGTATAATATAGAGATGAGATGTGATTGGTCCTATTCATCGGTGTTCTTGTTTGACAGGAGGGTCTGCTTTCTTTACTTTTGTTTATCGAGAGAAGGAGAAGAAGGAAGAGGAGAAAAATAACGTGTGAGGTTGCCTCTATGGCCAATCTGGGCCAATCAGTAGACGGAAACTTGCATGATGAGATACTTGGATACTTGCGATATTTGGAGGCAGAGAAGATGAAGGAGGATGAGGGGGCAAGGAGAAAAAAAAAACAGGAGAATAATGAGATGTAGAAGAAGAAAGTATAAGTGCAAGTCTAAAATGATGTATTCGATGCTTAAAGTCCGAGAGCACTTGCAGGAAATGCATGAATATAAAAAGGGAGAAAAGGAAAGGAGACGGAGAGATAGGAAAAGAGACAGAAGAATGTATTGAATAAGTTGAAGAAAGCGAATTCTTGATATCCACTGTGCGTAAAGTTGGTTCGAAGAAGATATCGTTGCAACCGGACCCTTGCCTTGAGACTGATCAGATAATTGGTGTGTGGTTGACAAGTATCGACAGCTTGCCATATGATTATATTAGATTACTACTGATACTAGAACTACAACAAGTAGTATGAACATCAGAGAGGGAAAGTAAGTCAAGAGTATGGTGATCTTATTGATGGTGGCATTGTTAGTTCAGGTATAGCTCCAGGCGAAGCGTACGACTTTTGACTTGGTATTCAGCAGCTGAGACATCGAAGCTGAGACATGCGTTAGTATATAGTTGTGCACTTGATCCAGATAGTATATGTAAGTTACAAAGGCTACTACACTAACACTGCATGCATGAATAGCACACCCATTCATCATATACGTCTTCTGTTATGCATGTGCAAGTCAGCTAGGAAGTGGCACTGGAAGTTTGGTGATGATACCAACCAACACTTGAAAGAAAGCAGGGAACTGAAGGCAAACAGTGGTTTCACGTCTTACGTCCATAGTTGGTATGTTATTGTTTAGTCTGGTGTCGAGAGTTGCTGGTTCATACAGGTTTGTCCAAGCTAAGCTAGGCTAGGCTGGGCCAGAATAGAGGCGAGACCTGGTTAGGGTGGGAAGTCTTGAGCCAGGTATTCCGCTCTCTTGTGCACAGGTCAAAACAGTTCTTATGAAGTAACGGATGACTGGAACTACCTTAGTGACTAATACATGTAGGGACACTTTAATTATAGTAATCTTCGACCCGGTCTGTTGACGTGCTTCTTCCAAGATCACAGGCCTCTCTCCCAAGGCTATCTTTCAATTCACCCCCTAGTTGGCAGAATGTTAGTAAGGTTCCAGGGTTCGGAACAAGGGGGCTTGCGTTAGCGTAGTTGGCTTGCCGATGTTTGTTATTGTTATCTTGTTGTTGTGCCCTCTTGGTAAGATAAACAAAGACGATGTGAGTTGGAGCCGGCCCCCTAGTCGCTATTTGATTAGATGCGTATGAACAGCTGGTTTATACATATATTTTAAGAAAGTATAGTGAGATAGACAGACTGCTGGTCCTTTGCTGATAGGCACAACAATGAGATTGGCATAAGATCTTGTCTGTACAAGGCATCAAAGACAGCCGACTGATTCGCTGGGCTGCGCGACAGCAAAAATACAATGAATAGTTGAATGAAACATTCTTGTAAGAAAAACAAACCACTGGCAAAAGGGGAGACAGTCCATCTATATCTGGCGATGCTACAAGATCCTAGCGTCTGTAGATGCATATTAGGCGTCATTGGGGTGGGGAGAAGGGCGACGTTTAAAGCTTATAGTTGATGGCTCGTAGTTTATAGTACAATGCTTGGTTTATGTACACATTCTAGCTATGTCATCTTTCTTAGTGTTAGTTGGACTGTACAACTTGTTTCGGCGCCTCGTTGATTCTGTTACTTAGATCGAGTTGAACAAAACATGGGACACCCTCAAGCTCCTGGCCATATCGCTTGGAGCTCATTAGCTACGGCAACAGAGCAAGGGCGTCATTCTGATATTTCAAGAGAGTTGAAAAACCCACGAATTAGTGGTGGCATTGTTCACGATGGAGATGGAGGCGTGGACCGGGGGTCCTGTACTTGTGGGTACTTTGCCTACGCGTAGTCCGTAGCAAGCACAGCACAGGTATCTGATACTCTGTGTATCTACAAATCTACAGGGAACGCCCCCGGATACATAGTGTAGGTAAGTGTTGCCAACCTGGTCTGGGACGTACAACCCCCCCTGTGGACTGTAGGCCGCATAGTTAGGGCCTGTGGCATCCGAAACAAGAGGCCCTAAAGATTTAGAATACAAAAAAAATGAAAAACATCAACAAAGTCTGAGCAAGAAAAGCTGTCAGATAGCCATTGTGAGTGAGTGCAGGCCGCTAGCCCTTCTACTAAACTCACAGCGGCATCTGAGGCCCCGACAGTGCACTTTTATACCTACAGGATCTGATAGGATGATGTGACGACAGGCATTCTGGCTCTGTTTTTTTTTCTTTTTTTCGCACTATTATCTGCTTTTGCGTATTGCCTTTACTTGTCTATTGAAATTCCTTCTTATTCACTATCGTCTGCTCTCCTTTCTCCTCATCTTCCTGTTTACTTATAGTCTCTCCTCCTTCTTTCTTTTCTTTATTATTTTCTCGAAACCTCGGAGCCCTATCCCGTGCCATCCCCCACCGTGCCTCACCCCCAGCAGCAGTCTAAGCAGCCTAGCCCGCTCCCATCCTAATACTTATTCGTTATTCTGCTTTTCTATTTTCTTTCCTCGACTTTGCTGTATTTTGCTGCTGAGACTGATTTCGCAAAGTTAGGAAGCGACTCGACGATCTAGCCTCGACTCAACCATTGCCCGACGACATCTCCGAAGCTTCGAATGTCACGATAGTTGCTCCGAACGATCCCTACATATATATCCCAGACAGCCTTCAGCAACGCCTGTCGATTTATTTGTATGCTTCTTACCTTTGACCTCGAGAAGTTCCGCTGGTACTCCCTCTGTGTCTGCTTGTCGTCCAGTTTCTACTATCAAATTGCTGCCTGTCAATTTTGGCTACACACGCCTTGCGGATTTGCCTTATATTTGGTATAGTAACATCGCCGTCATCTATTTTACAAACTTTTATTTTTTATTTTGCCATCATTTGTTGTTTGAATTTTGTTTCAAGAACGTTCACTCATTTCTTATTGCATTCTTTTAATCCTGGACTGCATCGATTAACCGTTGCTCGCCTGAATCGCATTGCCTTTTTTACTATATATGGCCGCCGTGATATAATCATATATACAAAAATCAACCATCTTTCTCTTCACTAGGTAAGCCAAACAAACTGAAATAACAACTGTTTGCTCTTGACTGTCTTTCCTCTTGTCATGCTTTGGCATCACTCATTGTGCACTTTTGCGCCGCGTGCCTGTCGTTAAAGTCGGCTGTTAGCCCTGTCAGCGGCCATCTGTGGCTCGTGACTTTATCTGTCTATTGTCTTTTCTTTTTTTTCTCTTTTCCCTTCTGTAAATCATCGTGACCAGTTGTCTATGTTTTTATCAGTCATCATCCAAACCATCCGCCTCTATCGTCATATCTACTCTTCTTTTACTTCATGTTGTTTTCCTACTGTTTTCCTCACCTCCACTGTAAACATCAAATCTCCCGCCAAGCCAAGCCAACAACCAGCTCTGTGATTAGCGCTCGGGCCAGCCAGCCTCCAATCAACCAACCAGCCAACCAGACCCTCGCTTGTCCGCCCACTGTGCGTTTCGTTTTGCCCTGCACCACCACTTGCATTATCATTATCAGCACCACCAAAGCAAGCAAGCCTCTTATCGCCGCTCGTCTATTTGGATGCTCGCCAGCTATTCTTTTACTGTTCTGTTACTTGTTCTAGCTGTCTAGCAATCAAGCAAGTTAGTGTCGAGACGAGGCCTGCCAGGCTTCTAATCATCACCTCTTTCGGCCATTCATCTGCAACCACCACCCAATTCGCCATCACTGCCATTGTCCAGCATTAATGCCATTGTATTATTGTGCTGGCCTCTTTCTTCTTCTTTTTTTACTCAAAGCCTCTTTTCCACATCCCTGACGATGCGCTTAAGAAGATAACAAGACCCTGCCCTGCTCGCTGTAAAAAATTTGCCTGGCTAAGATCGGCGCTGTTCAAACGGTCGGCCTCGTTATCGTGTTTATTCATTGAATTATATCCCCTTCTTTTCTCTGTGCCTATCACTGCAAAGGCGCTGCAACTGCACTGAAATTGAGCACTGAACTCTACTGAACAGCGCTGCACGCTGTGCGAAGGCCTCAAAATATTACATGGTCATCATATTTTATAATCTTTCCTCAACCCTCAGAAAACACTAGACTGGCATACACTACCTGTCTGGGCCATCTTGTTTATCTTTATTATTTTTTTTTTTGGTTGTCCATCACTCTTCGTTTGAGCTTCTTATACTGACTGTCAGCGTGCCATATTATGCGCCGTGCTTGTACTACAGCTTCTGCATCTATTTTCTTTCTTCTTTTTCTCTTTATTCCGTCGTTCCTTTATCTAGGCTACAAAGAGAAAAATCCGATTCGCACTACACCAACTATTCAACTAAGCTTGAGATACCCGGGAATCCTCGACTGTTTCTGCCAATAAAATCTCACGACTCGACCACTGTCGTTTCTGTCTTTGGCAGCTTGTTCTGTATTCCAGTCTTCATTCCGCCCTTTGTGCGACGGCAGATTTGCTTCCGCCCAAACCATCTCCCGAGCCGAACAAATCCGTTGTTTTCTTTCTCGAGAGGCTCTTTTTGTGTGGCTGTCTATCTGGTAGATATACTTGACAAACATTACCACTGAGTCTATATCCAAGACATCTTGTTTGATCATCTGCGGCGGTTAGCTTTACTGCTTATTCTGCTGCTACTTTTGCGCGTGCTGATAACCGACGGATCACCCACTTTGCCTGGTGTGATCGAGTTTATCTCTCGTCCTGCTCTCACCACTGTTCGATCCAGTCTCTTATATATGCCGATGCTGCAGTAATTCCCGTGTTGCTCAAAATGGACTCTGAAGACGGAGAGATTTACATCAAGGTTTGTCTTTTCAATCTTGATCTTCACTTTGGCCCAGCTGCTAATTGCTTTTTATCTGTCACAGAATCTGGCCAACTATGTGCATAACAATGAGAAGGCGCTTGCTAATGCCAACAACCCTCGGCGCAATACCATTTCACGCCACAGTCCCTCGTATAGTATGAGCTCAGCCGCCGCCATACAGCGTTCTCCAACTCTGCCGACCCGCCCATCGACCTCGGCTACCTCTTCGCCATTCTCGCCCACATTCTCGCTATCACTTGGGTTTGGCTCACAGTCTTCTAAATCTACTAAGTTGTCTCTGACACCGCATCACCTCTTCTATCTGCTCTCGCGATTCGAGGAGCTTAACATTGATGTTGGCCCTATGAAGGTTAGACTGGAGAACATCCAGGACACTAACATTGGCACTAACTATGTTTCCTTCAACCTGCAAAGATCCAAGGCTCGTGGCTCTGACATTGGTTCCATTCGCTCTGTTTCCAGCATCCGGAGTGTAATGTCTAGTGTGTCGACCATGTGGTCCAACTTTGGCTTCGGTGCTAGTATCTCCGCTGGAAGAACTGAACGCCACAAGGTTTTGATACACAATGAACTCAAGTACTTATACTCCTCTTTCACCAAAATTCCAACTTTGAGATTGGCTCCAGACTGGAGAGCTCGTCTGGTGCGTGGCTATGAAGAGTTTCCTTTTGACTCTGCCGTGCCCTTGCACGCCTTCAAGAACGTCCAGACTCTAGATGTCGAAGACATTGACTTTCGTCAATTCTTCGGCTGGGACCGCATGGCTGACCAGCTAAGAAGCCTATCACTCAAGAGGGCTAAGATCGAGGACCCGGCTGATATTCTTATCGATATTGTCTTGGATGACCTAGACAAGCGCCGCCGTCGTACTGCTAAGAATCAACAAACCCCTCCTACTACTTGGCCTGGAAGCACCAGCCCAAAACGCAGCCCTACACTGGGCCATTCAGAGCTACCTAGACTCGTATCTCCACCTGGATCTCCGATCGATCCTCGTCGCTCTGGCGGCGATCTCCGTATTGGTTCCTTGAATATACATGATATAGCCATCTACGATAATGTAGTAGCTCATGCTCTTGATACCTCTCAGCAGACTTCGCGAAACCGTCGTCCCTCAACATCACGACCTGATGAGGACGGTCATTCGCCCACTCGTTCTCAACAACTTGGCTCGTCCACTAGTTCTCGCCATCGCCAAGAACGAGATAGTTCTATAAGCCAAGCTCGTGGATCACAAAAGGTCCGCCGCTCAGGTTCTGGAAGCTCGCATTCGAGTTTGTCTGATTCTTTTCATATGCAGGCTGCTAGTCGTCCGAGCGGACATCAACGCCGTGGCAGCTCGTCAAACCTACTCAACATTACTGGTAGTACCTCTAACATACTTCCCACTAACAAATGGAGATTCCTGCGTCATCTGAGTTTGGCCGATAACTCCATCACTGCTATTCCCAATACCAGCCTGGCCCCTCTCGCCAATACTCTGCACTCACTAGACCTAAGCAGTAATCTGTTTACACAGATCCCTGATAGTCTTGCCACTCTAACTGGCCTGCGTGCCTTGAATCTTTCACATTGCATGATCAATTCGTTATCGTCATTGACCCGCAATCCTCTTCCTGCTATTTCTTCACTAAACCTCCGTGATAACCGCCTGCAGGCCCTTTCTGGTATCGAGAAACTTTTGCCATTAGAGCGTCTTGACTTGCGTGACAATCGACTCAAGGACCCCGTGGAAATCGCCTGTCTTCGGGCTATTCCCTTTATTCGTGAGATCTGGGTGGATGGCAACCCCTTTACCCGCACGCACAAGGATTACCGTATCACCATCTTCAACATGTTCCGCAATACACCTGGCTACACTGAGGATTTGATCATTGATGGCTCTGGACCTAGTTATTCCGAAAAGCGCTATTTGATTGATCGCGTACCAGTGCCACCCGCTGTGCCTGTTGTGCGTCCACCCGCACCACCCACTATCGATGTTGGCATTGGCAGCAGTTCGCCCGTCTATAGTTCTAGTATGACGCCCGAGCAATTTGCTCGCTCTCAAAGGGAATCTACTGTTATGCGTAAAGACAGACCTGTTCCTCGTGCAATCAACAGTGAATCTAGCCGCGGTTCCCATGGCCGTAGCAAAAAGGTTCCAAAGAGACGCATTGTCGACCTGTCTACCTCAGAGCCCAGTCGTTTGCCCCCGGCCTCTATCAAAACTAGTGATATGGTGCCTCCTCTAATCCCTGCCGAGCATCGGACTTCTACTGCGGTAAAGGCAATTGAGCCTACCCTTCCTAAACTTTCGAATAGAGCCCCTATAACTATCAATACTCAGATCACCAGCCAATCTGCTATGATGACAACTGTTTCTCGACCTGTTGGTATTGAAGAGACGGAGACTCCAACGGTGTCACGAGCAGAGATTGCCCGGCATCGCATTTCACAATCCTCGGTTGTATCTCAACCCGAGCCCACCTCGCCTCCTCTCGAGGCCCAAACGCAGACTCCACAGGTGGTCTCTACCGGTGACTCTTGTCATGTATCTGCTTCTGTGATTCCGTCCGAAGTTAGTCTGTCTCCTATGTACAGCCCTGGCGAATCAAATGCCAGCGATTGGGACATGGGCGGTGAGCTCTACCGGCGGAATGTTGAGAATCTTCGCAACAAGGTCGGTGAATGCTACCTGTCAGTTTTAAGCGGCGATGACTTCCTTAATGGTCATACCTCACCCCCAGAATTCCCTCCCTTGGACTACAGCTCTACGGGAGTCTCTGTAGCTTCTACTCTGCACCATTCGCGGCCACCAACCGCTACGCCCCATTCCGCTGTTGTCAGCGGACGTACCCTTGGCTAAATCTATGTGTTTAAATGTTGCGTTCTTCTTTCGACCAAAATCGGCGGATGTGCTGTTTTTCCTTTTTTTTTTTCTTATACCCCATCTCCTAACTTTTCTTTTACTTTTGATATTTTTTTTTTCACTGTGATACCCGCCTTGGAGTTCAATCACTCTCTGGCACGACCTTTTTTTCTTAAAAAAGACACAGCCCAAGCCTCCATTCCCAAAGCCATATATTCGTCTCGTCTGTTTCTCCCAAGACCTGTCCGAACTGAAATCATTCTCAAGCAATACCTGACTGCCCTTATGTTTTACAACACCGTGGACAGCGGCATATCTGTCAAACCTAGGCGTCAACCGAGTCTTACCATATGTGATGCACTCTATTCCATTGCCCTTCGTCAGTGTTACTGAGCTATGCCTGTTTTTGTCTTCTAGTTTTTTTCTATCTCTTTCATTGCTTTGGTTCAGGAGTATAGCGAGTGACTTTGGCGTCCTGGTGTGGTTTTTATTTTTATGCTTTGCTCTGCTTGATTGTATCTCGTTGCTTCCGAAAGCAACAATCTGCTCTGGAGGGGCTTTGTACAAAATCCGTCTTTATCTTTTTTCTCTTCTCTACGGCACTCGCTCTAGCTTGTGCTATCGGACATTCTATGCTATTTCTTTTATTATCCCTCCACCGCTACTGCGTCCGTCCAGTGAGATTGTCGCTTCTTAAAATCATGTGCTGGTTTTTTTTTCGGTTTCATTCTAGGAAATGGGTTTTGATAATTTTCACTTGGTTCATATTTGGTTTCTTTTCTTTTACAGGATTCATTTTCTTTTGATATATTATGCTAAACGTTTTGGCGTTTATGATGCAAATGCTATTTTGGATGTTATGGTTAATTTTGATACAGATTTTTGTTTTGAGTGAATATTGCTGATGTGAGTTTTCTTGTTTCAATATTATTGTGACTATGTCAAAATGCGTATATCAAGCTGATCGACATTGGGCCAATATAATCGTAATAGTAGATGTCTAGGCTTGCTTAGTTGGCTATGATTATGTAATAGTGCCATGCATACTGTGTTCGTATTATAGCAACAGCAAGTATGTATTAAATTATGCTCTAAATCAAGCATACTAGTACACATAGTAGTATACAGTATGCAATTCGCTTGCGGCATGGATGGCAAATTGCCTAGAATATACGAAGGAAAATTTTGTATTACATAGTTATATATTTGTGAATTTCAAGAACTAGAAAAAGGCACAGTTATCAAACACGTTTAGATATATTAAATTATATATTTGGTGACTTGATTTAACATTAAAGAAGAGAGACAGTCTAGACTCTATTCTTGAGTCTAGAATCCCAAGGATAGAAATCCCAACTGTTGGAGATATGTTATTTGTATCATTTAAGCCACTTCTTTGTTACCTTGAGGGCTATCCTATGTACTATATGCAGAATATATGAACTCTGATATGCAAGCTAAGTTATAAAGTAAAGGCTAAATTTAGTTAGGCTAATGAGAACGCTCTAGGGTAGAAAGGGTAAAAAAACCCCAAAACATGGATTAGTAAGGAATACCCACTCATAACCTCGTGCTGATACGGAACCAATCATGATGCCACACACAGTGCAAAGTATATCATATAGTGAAATCAGCACGGTGGGAGTAATGTACTTGTTGTTCGCAATAGTCTCAACAGTGCCTCTTTTTGGTGAGGGGGAAGGGTGAGAAAAGGTGGCGTTTGTTTTGTAATTTCACATCTTTGGCATCGACAAGTCAAGTCAAATTCATCCTCACTAAGAAGACAGAAGAAAGAAAGATAGAACAGCCGAGGAAGGCCATCGACCGCATAATCTATAACTGAATCGTGGCATGTTTATTTTTTTCCGTCCTCTGTTCTAGCGTGCATGTTTGGTAGCAGCGTTTCTTTCTTTCTCCTCTCACATTTTTGTTTTTTTGTTTTTGTGACCCGTATTTTGGCTGCTGCAGCCTTCCCCAGCTTGGTCTAGTTTCTCTTTTCGTCGCCTCTTTCCTATCTTCTTCCCCACTGTTCTCATCAGGTAGATTTTTATTGTCCAAGGCCGCTTTTCTCCATTAACCCATCAGAAAAGCCATTTTTATTATTATTTTTTTCTTCTTATCAGGTTGTCCTCCAGCAAAATCAAAGATATTCGCATCCCACATCACCAACACGATTAAGCAAAGAAATCATTGAAATCTTCAATACTTTTTCAACGCGTTGAGAATCACCATAACGAGACCTGATTTTCTTTCAAAAATAAGGCCAGGTCTGAATTGACTAAAGGGAAACTTGCGTTTGAAGGTGCGGGTTCAAACAAATCATCCGCCAATATAAACACCCTCTTTATTTTCTTTTCCCCCACCCCCTTGTCGGGGAGACGCGACCACACGCCCGAAGAAAACCGATAAGCGACCGCCCGAACCGTTCTATACACACCGTCGCCTTCTTCTCTGAATCTCCGGATTGCATTACCTGTCTACTCTAGGAGAGACTGGCCTCATCCGTGCTTTCTTCTTGTGCGCCTTTTTAACATTTCATATTTTATTTTCTATTGCAAGCCTGCTAAATCGTCTAGCTAGGCGCTAAATAAACACAGGAGTTCGTTCATATCGTTGTCAGCCCGCCGCCTTGCGTCGCATGTGATTTCTGTTTGGGGGAAGGTGCCTCTTTCTCCCCCCCCCCCCCAACCTCACGCGGTCCATCGCCGCCAAAACTCTCAAAGTTTGCTTCATCGAGCACCAGAAACCCCGGAGATCGTGCCTGTTGCTACATCATCAGGCTCTGGGCACTTGTTTACTTTTCTACTATTCTTTTCTTTTTTTTTTTTTTTAGTCGAATAGCTTTGAGGGGAACCAAGCTTAGCTTCGTTCTTTCCCCACTACAGCCAGACCTTCTCGAATATCAGCTGCCCTGCGTGACGCGCCTACGCGATCCTGCGTTTGAACGCCTTTTCCCCAAGCTCGATATCTCTCTCCTCAATTCTAGCGTAAAAAAAAATAGAAGCAAACAACTAACATCATTATCGGCGCCTTTCTTTCTCTACTTTAATCGCCCTGACATCAACGGCGCCGTAACTTTTTTCTTGCCTGGCTTCCATCCCCTCGTGTTCCCATCAAGGCCGCTTGGAGGTGAAGTTGGAGGGGGTAGACTCCCAACCATTTAGGTTCAGGATAAAGCACTGGGCAGCCAAGGCGCTCACCACCAATTTCTTACGCCTGTATCTTTTTTTCTTTTCTTTGCATGCTTTCACATCTGTTCACAGCTATAAATCTCCTAACAGAACCAACGACGTCTTGCCATTAACTACGACACGATTACCGCCACCCACATTCACAAGCATGACCATGATACAAAAACCATCAACTCCTCGCGCGCGAGGTACGCCCTCTACCACTAGTACTGGCCGCCGTCGCGGCAGACCGCCAGGTACCACCAATGCGGCGCGAGCAGCCCGCCTAGCAGCTGCAGCCAAAGCCGGAGCCTCCGAACCACCGCCAAAGCGACGGCGATACATCCCCGGCGGTGCAGGAGGTGGTGGCCGCTTCGTGGAAGAAGATGCACCATTAGGTACCGCAGGAGACCTAACCCCTTCCGCACGCCCCTCAGCGGGGCGCCGCGCTACTTCCATCTCTATAGCAGCCGCCTCATCTGCCTCGGTTGCCAGACGTGTGGCCAGAAACCCTAGGCGTCGGCGCGAAGAGGTTGAAGAGTCGGAAGAGTATGGGTCAGCAGCTGCTGTTGCGGCAGCCGTTGCGCAAAGCGAGGGCTATAAGCCTCGCGAAGAAAGAGGCTGGGAAGAGTTCCACCCAAACCTGGATATCGATTCTACCTTTATGGTGTTCACAGCCGCAGACGTCGACGGCACGGCACATACAGAGAGTATCAATATGACGATTGGAAACACATATGACACATCGCACACAGGACGTCCCTCGACACCGCCAAAACGACGAGTCGGACGGCCGCCGCGTGAATTTGCAGGTTCCTTCGGCCTTAATTTTTCATCGCGAACACCCGCAGTCTTGCCCATCCACAACCAAACACCGAAAGAACGACTCGATCTCAAGCGTCCATCGTACCGACGAACTGACCGAGTATCACTGTTCGAGAGCAAGGCTCTTGGAACCGCACGATACGTGGATAAGGCTATGGCTAACGTTGGATTCCAGGCTACGGACCGGTTCGATCGGCCTGATAACACGCTTATCAAGGCAAGTGATAGCGGCTGGGATGAAGATCATAACGACCATCTCCTAACCGTCAGCTCCGGTGCTGAGAAAGGGCTGGGCCGTGTCGAGTATGACATGGACGAGCAAGATGATATGTGGCTCGAGGGCCTAAACAGAGATCGCACACAAGGCGGCCATGATCGTATAACACGTGAACTATTCGAAATTACAATCACTAAGATCGAGAAAGAGTGGCACGCGCTGGAGAAGCGCATTCCGAAGCCGAACCCAAAGCCTCCCCAAACACAACGACCGCGTTCATCCAGTGCAGCAGCAGTTAATGGCGAGCTCCAAGTTGCTAATAACGCTGCAGGACCAGGCGAAGAGCAGGACAGCAAGTGTGCAATCTGCGATGATGGCGACTGCGAAAACACTAATGCTATCGTGTTCTGCGATGGCTGTGATCTAGCTGTTCACCAAGAATGCTATGGCGTGCCGTTCATTCCAGAGGGCCAGTGGCTATGCCGCAAGTGTCAGTTGATTGGCCGTGGTATTCCAGTAAGTTCCTTTCTCTCTCTTTTTTTTGTTGCCATTTTCCGATCTTTAGCCTTATGTATCATGACAATACATATATATTACAAGTATCTAGTTATTTTCTAACATTGGATTCTAGACGTGTATATTCTGTCCTAATACCGACGGTGCATTCAAGCAGACTAATGCTTCAAAATGGGCGCATCTACTCTGTGCCATGTGGATACCAGAAGTATCCTTGGGCAATCATACGTTTATGGAGCCGGTGATGGAAGTTGAAAAGGTGCCTAAGACACGGTGGAAGCTCTCGTGCTATATCTGCAAGCAGCGCATGGGCGCCTGTATCCAATGTAGCAATAAGAATTGCTACCAGGCCTTCCACGTCACCTGTGCTCGGCGCGCGCGGCTGTTTCTTAAGATGAAGACTAGCCAGGGTGTGCTTGCCGTGCTCGACGGCGGAATGACGCTCAAGGCCTTTTGCGACCGCCATTGCCCGTCAGATTATACGCAGGATAACAAAGTAGCAGAGGCCACGCGAGCCGCCAAGCGCTTTTACCGAAAGAAAATGAAGGGCCGGCTCTGGGCGGATAGTCAAGCCACAGCGGCATTGTTGAAGGCCCAGAACAGTCTAAGCACTGACCGGTCACCAATTGATGGCGGCTCACCTACACCTTCGTCTCAAGGCCAAGTGTCTGGGGCAACTACAACTTCGGCTACGACTAGTACGTTAACGGAGCACAACAAGAAAGGCATCGTATGGAAACTTCCTTCTGGCGCGCCCGTGATCCCCGCGGCCGTTTTCGATACTGTCGACGCCGCGCTTAACCGCTTCTCGATCCGTAAGCGGCGCGAATTCGTAGCGGAAGTGTGTCGATACTGGACGCTGAAGCGTGAAGCCCGTCGCGGCGCGGCACTGCTCAAGCGTCTACAACTGCAAATGGAAACGTTTTCGTCCATGGAGCTCA
Source organism: Endoconidiophora polonica (assembly GCA_001856765.1). NCBI lineage: Eukaryota > Fungi > Ascomycota > Sordariomycetes > Microascales > Ceratocystidaceae > Endoconidiophora > Endoconidiophora polonica. The sequence continues at coordinate 107,511 of LXKZ01000425.1, forward strand.
CGCGGCGTAACTTTGCAGCTATGGGTGTCTGTGGAAAAGCGCGACTGCAGCGGCGCATCGAGTTTGCGCAGCAACTCCTCCTCGACCTCGAGGTTCTGCAGAAGATCTCTGCAGATATTGTCACGCGTGAAGCGGCGAAGCTGGAGGTTGCCGAAATGGAAGAGGATTTCGTCGATACCTGCTATTTCCCCGTGGCGCGTGACCTAGCGCCCGCGATTGAGCGAGCCATGACGTAAGTTTTCTTCACTGAGTTATAGCGCATACATAGATGTTATGTAATGCATACTATGTATGGTCTTTTTTTTAAAAAAAAAATTGACCTGCGTTCTTTGTCCTTTAACATAAACCCCGATTGATACTAACCCTTTACAAAATACGACAATAGACTTGACAAGAATGTCTTCGCCACTGGCTTAGAAGCTCTCCAGTCCCGTATTAACTCACGATTCTACGCCACGACCATATCGTTTGCCCAAGATTTGGCTGATACGTTAAACAAGGGCGTCAACTCTGATACCAACACCATGGCGCGAACGCGTGCTGTAGGACTGGTTCCGTCTCCGACTAAGAAGGATTACAGCCAGGTCCAAACGCGCCGTGCGCTGAGCAAGACTATCCGTAAAGCTGTTCAACCCATCCTTGAACAGGCACTAGTCACGGAATCTACGGTTCTTCATGTCCCGCTCGAGACTTTGCAAAAGGAGTTGGAGTCTGTGTTACAAACCATCGGTGAAGCCAGAGCAGATGTCATCAGCGATATGCAGCATGTGGAACATCCTGCTCTCCGCGATGGTGATGATATGGCCATGACTGATGCCCCACCGTTAGAAGCAGCTGCCCCGGTCTCTTCAGCTGTTACTATCGAAGCCGTGCCCGATGCGGTTGATGCAGTCATGGCTGAACAGCCAGTTGAATCAGTGGTCGTCCTAGATAAGCCACATTCTCAAACCACACCGCCTCAAGAATTGCATTGTATGGTTCCACCGCCGACATCGCCAGAGCTAAATGCTGTCAATGACGCAGGAGAACCTGTAGCTATGGACGCAAATACCTCAACAGCCATCTCGAATAGCCAGATCGAACAACCACAACAGCAGGAACAGGACAAACAGCAACCACCAGTTATTATTGTGCTAAACAATGGGCAAACACCGCCTACACCACCTCAAAGCAATATTAACATCTCGTTTGGCAAGATCAGCAACAGTTCAGCTGGCCCAGTTCCGTCAATTCCCAATGTTTTAGCTGACGGTGGCAAGCTGTGGTATCTTTCTGGATTCCATGTACACGGCCTCTCAGCAGCTACGGAGGATACAGACGAAGCTCAGGATTCGGAGGAGCACCTGACCCAAAAACAGGCTTGGGCTGCACACGAACCAACGATGCGCGGTGTCAGCGAAGATCTGACCGATATTGACGATGATGAGCTTAAGGGGCTAGAAGCTGCCGCTTCGACATCAGAGCATGCTTCGGGTAGTATGTTGCAAGTCCCACATCGGCAGCCTGGGCGCAGAAAGGGTAGTGTATCTGCGACTGAAGGGGATGAGAAGATCCAAATGGACTTGGGCGGTGAACAGCAGCAAGCCGAGGAGCAAGAGGCAGCACAGGGTCAGGCTTCGACGGCTTTCAGGCACGATGAAGGAAACAACGGTGAACAGGACGTTGAAATGATAGATGTGCTGACTGGCTCTGGTGATGCTTCTGTATCTGGCATTGTTGATGACCTTCCTTTTGAAGAGGCTTCAATAAATGATAACGTTGACATCGACGTCAACGCCAATGTTGATGCTGAGGCTGAAGAGGATGATGAAGCCAAAGTAACCCCTGCACTTTCATCCCCATCGGTCGAGTCAACATCAGACGTCATGAGGCACACAACGCCCAAGAGTAACGTGGACATCCACAAGAAAGATATCAAGATATCGCCACGCCAAGCCGCCGCACAGAGCGATATCGAAACAACCTTTGATACGCCTCAAATCATGGTCACTAAGGCGTCTCCGGCTACGATGACAGCAGAGATGGACAAGTCCTCTGCAGGCATGACTAGAACGTCGCCGCGGAGAACATCATCTCGTAAGTCATCGCCGCTGCCGAGCCCGGCGCTAGTAGCGGTTGAATCTGCATTGCCGCACCATCCTGCACCGCAGAGTACTCTGTCTGAGCTGTCGGATGTATCGTCACTTCCAGATGTCGACGATGAGGAGGATAATGAAGAGCAAGCAGAAGAAGCAGTGAATGAAGAGTCAGTACAGACGGCCAAGGTCACTGAACCTCACCACCTAGACGAAGCCCAGGGCTTACGTACCGATGGGCTGAGTGATGACGACCAGGTGGACAAGAAGACACCAGGCACACCGTTGGCACAGACTTCAGGTAACGCTGGCGGAAACTCATCGACTCCAGCGACAACTCGAGCTACTAGAGCCAACGTGGCGGCGGCGGCGGCGGCAGTAGCTGAAGCGCAGGCACAAGCCAAAGCGCAGGCCAAAGTACAGGCGGCAGAAGCGGCAAAAGAGCCGAAGCAGGCGGCAGTCGAAGTGAAGAAACGGACTCGGGCTTCGACTAGAACGCGAAGATGAGTTGTTCTTTACATTTTCTTCGTCCGTAGCCAGGATCACTAAATGAGGAACGAGCTTGTAGGGCACGAAGAGCTCGGAAGAAGTTGGAAGAGAATGCAAACGGAAGGAGAAGCTGGCGAGTCGTAAACTGGCTGGTGATGCCATGAAAGCATTTTTACGCTTGCTGTGCATATACTTGTTCGTCCCTGTTTCTTTCCAGTGTTTTGATATGGGATTCTTTGTTATTGTTTATCTTTTATTATTTTCCTCTTCACTCTCGAGACGGGAGTTTCTTTTTTCGGGCCGCCTTATCAAACGGCTCATGGATGATATGTTGGTAGTGTTAGGTGCGTATTGTGTGTTGTTTACTTGATATCCAGTTTTTATTCTATTATTTTACTCATGTTCTTTATTTTATCATATTTCTAGCAAGGCCGAACAGGGCAGAATTCACAAATAAAAATTAATAAAAAAATATGTGACATTTGTAAGAATGTTCTTTTTTCTTTCGCAATGCACGGCACGGATTAGGCTCTGTAGGGTGACGCTGCGTATAAACCATTACAGAACATGAGAAAACAGGAAAGCAAAGAACTGCAAGATATACGGAGTATTTCAGGAGGTTCATTTTAGGGAAGGTAGAGCGAGTTTCGAAAAGAGCTATTTTAGGGAATAAATATGGGAGGGGATAGACAAATGTCTTCATGATACTACCTAGCTAGTACTAGCTACAACCCCACCAACGAACGAAGGAAGGGGAGGACATATACTACTATGTATGTAGAGGCGAAATCAAGAAAACAGAACAAACAGACGCAATAAGAAGCTAGACGAATGTGGCGATGCACTCTAATTCGCTAGGCTTTAACGGAATATATAGCAAAGTAGCAGTATCCATAGTGTTTCTCTTCTCGTCTCATGTTTTAGGCTTTGCCTGGAATTCTAGCTCTGACCAATATACCAAAAGATGCTAAGTAAGCGGGTTGAGTGAGAGAACTGGCAGTAGAAGCAACCAGAAGTCATGCTGATAATTCAACTTACTTGAACACAAGAGACTTGTAGTGCTTCTTATGTATTTGCTTGGGCGGCACAGATATGTGTGTTTCAAGCACATAGAGCGGAAGGTACATAGTACAGATAAACGCACAAGAGTTGAAGGAGAAGAAGAAGCCATTTGCTACTATGTAATTAATTATACTAGGCTAGGCTGACCGACTTTGGGGATTTGGTGCTCTTTTGTAGGTCACTCTTGTAGGCAAGCAAGTAAAGCAATCAAGGTCTGCTCCCTCTTCCTGCTCCTCCCCGTGCTGCCCGTCTCCTCTTCTCTTTTCCTACTGTGCCGCCTTTTTTCCTGTCGCCAATCTCTTCTTCTCTTCCCCTTCAGTCTATTGTTTCCTTTCCTTCTTCTTCTTCTTTCTACTCCATGTTATGCTACAAAAGCCGTGATCTCCATTCCCAACCAACTCCATCCACCATCTCAGTTCTACTACTTACTACTTATCACTTACCATCACTATTGTCTGTGCTATATCAATTTAATTGCTAGCCAGCCTCCTGAGAATTTGTTAACATAAAATAACATTAAAAAACTGCGACAGACATAGTTCAGTCTAAGCAAATCTTGATAACCCCAGCGATTTCACTTAAATTTTCTGACTCCCCTCCTGGGCCAACTAAGATTCTTCCTCCTCTACCGACAGAAAAATCGATTTCTGAAGACCAAGCATAAGGACGTGTTTTTTCTTACCCCTTCTTATTTTCCTGCACAAAAGGGAAATTCTTCTATCTCTTTTTCTTCGACTCTTTTTTTTCTACGGAATCAAGACGCGTGTCGATTTCATTTTTTGTCTTGGCGATTTCTTTTTATTTCCTTGTACGACGAACAAAACAACCCAAAACGACGCTTGCTTCTGCTCTAAGATTTTTTTTTCAGCGCTCTCTTACTTCATTATTCTCCCCAGCGACGATTCTCATCATACGCTCGTCGGACGCGTTGATTCGAGCTTTCTTCTGATCAATCTTGACGAAAAAAACCTTAAAAAGAAAGTATATACATAAAAAAAACGACTAGCAAAAGAAGACTCTTCTTCTTTTCTCCCCTGAAAGAATAGCACACAGACGACCTCGACCTACCTCTGCTTGAGAAACTCAAACCGCCCAGTTCTCTTCTTCACGATACTTTTCTTCCAGACGAACGAACGACTCTTCTTCATTGAGGACGACAACCTCTCCCCTCCTCCCCCCCCAAAAAAAAAACCAATTTAAAACCCCCAAAAAGGTAAGCAACATCAAGTATCACTCTCGTCTCTCCTCAACTCTCCATTCATGATCGTTGTACTTGTTTGAACAAGAGTAAGAAGCCCTGCCATCCATCCATTCAGCCTCGAGAACTAGGCCCAACCAAGCCCGTCAGACCGACTCGATTCTACCTGTATGTGCATACATGCCTTGTGCAGATTCATCTGTCCTTTCTGCACTGCACTCGATAGGATCATCTGTTTCTCCTGTTGAGTACAGAACCATTATCTCGACCTGCCGGTACAAAGGTGTGAGTCGCGCCTACAAACGAGCCTCAATCCATACGTACATTCTCGATTCGATTCCATTATAATCCTATCGTTGTAATCGCACCATCCTCGGCCTGCGAAGTGTGAGCTTCAATAACGCGTGGATGGATGGCACAGCTCGTGGTGCAACGCTTCTAAGTCTCTGCCCCCCCTCATATCACACGACGGCCTAGTCGGCCCTCATTCATGGTTATGTAAGCGCATAGTAGAGCTTGCTTCTTCTTGTTCTACTTTCCCTTTTACCCCCTCCCCTCCTTGTCCCCTTGCCGTGTGTTGCATTTGGCTGCTCAACTGCCGCCCAACTAACCAACCATCTGTGCCATTCTCGCTCTCTTTTCCCACAAATCAATTGCGGTACCGATAGCTTCTGCCCATCAGACAATGAATCTCGCTTTCATTTCTGTTGCATCTGCATTATTAGCCTACTGGGTTGGGGGGGTTTTTTTTTTCAAACCCTAGTCAAAAACTAGCCTCATCAGCAAATTTTATTGCTCTTTTTTTTCTGCATTTTCTGCATTTTCCATTAGGCCTTGTCAGTTGTGTCTATTTTGGGGGGGACCGTCGCAATCTAGCCGACACTGAGTCTAAGTTCTAGTCGACTTACTTAGTTAGTCCAGCTGCTTTGACTCCTCCCTACCATTTCAACGCTCAAGGTCTAGCACACTAAGGAAAACAGGCTTAGAGACTAGCTACAGACCCTTTCTCTCTCACCCGTATCTCGCTCTAGAGGCATCGTGGTCGGTTCTCAACCAGCAATCGCGTTCTTGCACATCACATAGAAGTGCTTGTTTGCCTGCTGCATGGTCTGATGGCTTCTCTGGCCGCCAGACACGCTTTGTCTCCCTCACTTTTTCATTCTTTCTTTTCTGCTTGCTTTAGTCACGGTTACAGATCGTTGCTCCAGTAGAGCAGAGCTGTCTAAAAAAAGGAAAAAAAATTGTCGTTACCCCACAATACCAAAACACGCTCTCTCTTTAGCCAAGCACAGCAGAAACAGCAAGACGAAGGAAGGCACAGCCAAAAAAAAGAACAGGAACACACGCCTGCTTCTGTGCCGTCGCCGGCCTCTTCTAGTCGCAGTTGAGATAGCCTTTTTTTTGTCTTGTATCTTTTTTTACTCTTGCTGCCCACCTCGGTTTATCTTTGCTTCACTATCCTGTTCACCAACAGTCAGTGCCTGTATCGGCTTAGAGAAATAAATAAACAAACCCAGCAGAGAAGAGAAGAATAATCAAAAATTAAAACGTCAGGCAGCCTAATAACCAACTTGGCCGTGTTTTCTGCCGCCATTCCACCCCCTCCCCCAAAGAGAGAGTCTTCCGAGAAAAAAAAAGTTACCGCCTTGTCTTAGCATTTGCGGTCGCTTTTTCCATAATCACCATCGCCCTAGTCTTTTTGTTGCTCCAGTTTCTAACATTGTGTCGCTTCCGTCAAAGCAGGCTCCCTCCGCTCTTTCTACAAAGTATCCATCGCCCATTAGGCCCTTTCTATCTCCCGACGACGATATAATCAACGGTCTCGACACTCATTCGACACCTGATTACTCCCATCTACGACAAATTTATTTCTACACCCCTCCTGTCAACGTTTAACGCTTTCTTTTCTATCTTGACGGCGTAGCTTCGTTTGTTGCTTTTTCCTTTTCGCTCTCCTTCCCTTTCCTTGTTGACTCCGTTGCTTCTCTACACAGAGACCTTCTGCGCGGAAGTAATCTTTGGATCCCCTTTCTGGCTATATCCATCATCTTCGACCTTTCTTCGCCGTCTCTCAGCCACAACCTCACTGTGTGTCATCGGCTTGTCTCCTTCCCTTCTCTAGTCTTTTTCTCTTCTTTTGTATATCGTTTCCGTCATAAAGAATGGCCGATCAACACGACGTCGATCTCGATTCCATAATCGACCGCCTCCTAGAGGTTCGCGGTAGCCGCCCTGGCAAGCAAGTCCAGCTTCAGGAGGCTGAGATCCGTTATCTGTGCACTAAGGCTCGTGAAATCTTTATCTCGCAGCCTATTCTGCTGGAGCTCGAGGCCCCTATCAAGGTATGTACACATCATTTTGCTCACTTTTTTACCTGTCGTACAAAAAATTCTAACCATATCTTCTATTCTTTTCTTTACCACTAGATCTGCGGTGATATCCACGGCCAGTACTATGATCTACTGAGACTTTTTGAGTACGGCGGCTTCCCCCCAGAAGCCAACTACCTCTTCCTTGGTGACTACGTCGATCGTGGCAAGCAGTCTCTTGAGACTATCTGTCTCCTACTCGCCTACAAAATAAAATACCCCGAAAACTTCTTCATCCTCCGTGGTAACCACGAGTGTGCTTCTATCAACCGTATCTACGGTTTTTACGATGAGTGCAAACGTCGGTACAATATCAAGCTGTGGAAGACGTTTACCGACTGCTTCAACTGCCTGCCTATTGCTGCTATCATTGACGAGAAGATCTTTACCATGCACGGTGGTCTGAGCCCCGATCTAAACTCTATGGAGCAGATTCGCCGTGTCATGCGCCCGACTGACGTAAGATTATATTTTTTATTCTTCCCCTTCCTAGCCTACGTGATTTTCCTATATTATACTGCCAATTTTGGGTTCAAAGTCTGCATTATGCAGGCCATCTCCTCCTCACTCTATCATCTCTCTCAAAATATTCCTTTGGATTATGGTTATTCTAACCGTCTTATATTCTGTAATCTAGATCCCCGATTGTGGTCTTCTTTGCGATCTGCTGTGGTCTGATCCCGATAAGGATATCACCGGCTGGAGCGAGAATGACCGTGGTGTATCTTTCACTTTCGGCCCCGATGTTGTGTCTCGTTTCCTGCAGAAGCATGATATGGATCTCATTTGCCGTGCTCACCAGGTCGTCGAGGATGGTTATGAGTTCTTTAGCAAGCGCCAGTTGGTCACCCTATTCTCGGCCCCCAACTACTGCGGTGAATTCGACAACGCCGGTGCCATGATGAGCGTCGACGAGAGCCTTCTGTGCTCCTTCCAGATCCTCAAGCCTGCTGAGAAGAAGAACAAGTACGTCCGAGGAGCCCTTGGCGGAGGCAGCGCCTCTTCCACCCCGCGCAAGAAGTAAAAGTAGACGAACCCGGTCAGTTGTTCGTAGACCCCCGACGAATCGCCTGCGTTCTTTACTTATACGACAACCCCTTTACACTATCAACACCAATCATCACTTTCTGTGTTACTCAACTTCCTTTTTTTCCCCCTTCCCCCCTCCTCTACTCCCTTTTCTATATTGTCTTGGGACTTTTTTTTCGTTTCTATCTTTATCTATCTTTCTTTCTGCTTCGCCTTTTGTCTCGTCCATGCTATGAACTCTCTCGCCTTCCGAAATCATGATCATCCCTTTTTTATAAAAAGAAAACTGTTTTACGAACATCTCGCTCTATTTCTAGGTTCCGCCGGTAAAGCCCCTCTCTGTCTCTACAGTAATTCATGGTCTTTTATCTATTTTGCCTTCCTCATATCTCTATACTACTACTTATTCTCAACGCTCTCAACAACGACTCTTTTTAAAACTTAACAATTGTCACTGCCATTGCCATAGTCGCCACTAATGGACATGAATCTCACAACTACTACCACTACTACTAAAATGCAAGCAAGCACGCATCGGTCTTCGGTCATATCACTCAACCACATAGTCAGCTTTGAAATTGACTAGGTTATTCTTTCTTCTCCTCTCCTTATATCTTCACATGCGTTTGTTCGGCTATACAACGTACAAATAATGTTTTACGTTTATAAGATGGCGCTTTTGGCTTAGATAAGATGGTGTGGGTTTTGTGTTTCTCGTTTTATCTTCTGTCTTCTCAACTTTTGCAACATAACGGCCTATATTTTGATTCTGTCTCTATCTCTCTCTGATGTGCCTCGTAGGGGTCTTGCTTCCGGTTTCATTGTTCTGTTCGCTTGGGAGGGGACCTGTGTCTTGTTGATATATTATAAAGAGCCAGCCCCATTCATCATTTATTCTCTCTCTCTTTTACACACACACACACACACTCTCTCTCTCTCTATACCATCCTGCTTTACTTCATTTTTTCTATAACTTGTCTCCTTGGTTTATTATTATTATTTTATTTTACAATATAGAAGGATGCTATCAAAACATCAATTTCATTTGAGAAACGTAGTGGGGAAGTATAATACTAGGTAGCTACTAGTTCTGTAAAGAGGCGCCAGGCTAAAACGCTTATAACGTCTATGTTTTGTCCTTTCTTGTGTTTATATAGTCAATGGTACCGCTATTTCCAATTTTTAATCATCAACTTCACCTCCTCGCTATACCACCAAATTCGGAGCTGGCCCGGTATTATTCCAATCGGCTTCACTGACGACACAAACCTTATTGCTGTGTCCCAAATGCGGGAAACCGTTCGACGGACAGTTAGAAAATTACTACCAAGACGTGGACGCATGGGCACGAGCACGCGACACTATCCTAAAATGGGCAAAATGCCGACACGGGCATATTATGAAGGGGCAATGAGCCACTTCCACCCATGATCCAACACAGGAAAAAAAAACATTATTTCATCAGAGTAACCAGTGAGACTGTTGCGATTCATGGTCACTCGACAAAAATCTGCCTTAGTCCACGTAAGGTTCCTCGAGGACAAGATGCGGCTACGCATTTGGGCCCTCATCGCGATAACAGGGCCTTAGAAGGTGGAAATTGGGAAGCGACTAGAACTGTCTATAGAGCAGTCATACGGCCTGCACTGGCGTAAGCAGCTCTGATTTAGCTAAGGCGGACTCGAATAGAGTTCAGTAGATAGGTCAAAGAGACAGTACAGAGCAAGTGCATAAGGATGGTAGCCGGTATCTTCAAGTCTAATGCTCTGTAGAAGATGCTGTCCCAAAGCGCTGTGTGAGCCCCCCTTGCGGTGTACTTGACCCATCAAGCTTCAGTTGCGGAGGCGAGAATGAGGCGGGCATATGCCTAGAAGAAGATGATGAAGAGGGAAACGGAATTCATGCCAGGTCGGAAGAGAAGATGGGCAACAGGAGGCCGAACAGGAGACGTGGAAGGTAGTTTCGAAACGGGAGAATCGACGGTGCGGAAGTAAAGGCAATGATGGAGACAGAAGAGAGAACGTGAGAGAAACAGAAGGTGTAGCTTACAAACAGATAGTCGTAATAAGCCTTACTGCGTTAGAGATAGACTCAAATCAAGTTTATCCTTATCATTATATCGTTAATAGTTTAGTCAGCATTCTTTTTCTTCGAATAGCACTAAATTATAAACAAAGTTTGATGAAAATAATCATATTCAGGACACCGGATAAAGGCCCTTCTAACTTTATATATCACTAGTAGATGGTGGAGATTACCTCAACGCCTTCAATCGCCGCTTCCATCCAAATACATTTAGTAGATCTTATCGATACAACGCCAACAGCAACGATAGTCTGAAGAAGGGCTTGAGGAAGAAGGTCGTTCTTTAATGTGAAGAGAGCCTATGTTCCACTAGTCAAGCAATGAGTATTTGCTAACTAGCAATCCGTCTTCTGTCCCCAAACGTAACTCAAGGCAACATAGCTGAGTTGACAAAGATCAGCTCTGCTATACTGCCTTATGAGAGACTCTTCAATATCAACAACCTGAAATATTTGATTGGAAAGGCAGGTAACTGATGTTGCTTACATATCTCTTGCTTCTCTCTACAAAGTCTGCCGTAGAGTACTGAAGACTGGAATATCTTGGTTCGAAAGTATTCAGATATGCTACAATTAATATTGTACTTCTCTTAGTTGTGTAATATTAGTTACTGGTCGGTTTTGATAATGATTACTCAGACACAATTACATAGCAATGGCTTGATATGCTAAGAAGACTAGAATGCCTATACATAGTATCAACATAGTTAAAAAGGGCCAGTCAATATACTGGATGG